>JAWNMD010000306.1:0-25733 GCA_035044365.1 Drosophila neotestacea
TCTTAAGTCCAACTACAGGGAAAAATTGAATTAACAATTCCCGCTATCTAATTAGAAATGACATAAGGTCTGGCTATAGCTGTGAGAAATGTTTTCTATTTTCACTTCACATTTTTCCCCGAGATTTCAGCGAGCGTAGCGAGCCGGGGGTTGGCGAGCGAAGCGAGCAGGGGGCAAACCCCCTAGTATTTATATAAAGTAGGGAGCGCCCGACAGTAAAATACCCTGTGGAAGTAAAGAGTGCCGCTCGAATTTGCTTCCTATAATATTAATTCAAGTCGGTACCGAGGGAACACCATGAGGTGGCCATTGCGATGCAATACTGTCATTAAAAAGACCTTTGAGTCGTCTAGAGATGCGTAAAGGTTTTTTTTGTTTACACGCGAACGGAACTGAAAAACGCGATTCCAAAAAACCCGAGCGACTTTAAAAACGAAACCGTAACTGAACAACGTTAATTTACTTCCTCCTACGCGTCGCGGAAAATGCGACTTGCAAAACGGGACCGTAGCTGGCGAACGCGTTTTCACTAGCAGACTATCACAGTCAAATAAACCGCTAGTGGCTGAGAGAACGCGATTTCAACTAGCAGCACACCAATTACAAACACACTACTGACACACACAAAGTGCAAAAGGGCTAATAACTTTAGTTCAAATCGAAACACTTATTCCACTTTTTTACTTTGCTATTGCAAAAAACAAATCCTTCCACTTTAAATGGCCCACCCTGTATCTCAACAAACTCACAGATTGTGTGTTTCATAGAGTTTCATACATCCTTACCAAATTTGGTAACTATAGCTAAATATAGCTGCCATAGGAACGATCGGTTCGAAATCAATATTTAGTATGAAAAACTTTTTTGCTTCTTAAAATAACATAACTTAACTTCCAGATTGTGTGTTTGGCATAGTTTCAAACAGCCTGACCAAATTTGGTGCAAATCGGATTACTTTATCATATAGCTGCCATATGAACGATCGGTTCGAAATCAACATCTAACAAATTTTTTTTATACATTTATAAATAGTTTTTTAACTTTTTATCTAGTTAGTTTAAAAATAACGTGCTCAGACAGCTCAGACAAAAACAAAACACAAATGTAATTAGAAGAAAATTTGAAAGGAGTTCTCTACTACAGGGTATTTTACTGTCGGGCTCTCCCGACTGGATGATATATTTGTGTTTTGCGATTGTGGAGAAAAAGAAGTGACTCATCCAAGTTTGAAATCTCAAGTTTGTATCTTTTAAAGTGCTCTTCCTATTTACTTTTTATACCCTTGCAGAGGGTATTATAATTTTGTCACGAAATGTGTTACGCATTGAAGGAAGCCTCACAGACCCCATAAAGTATATATATTCTTGATCAGGGCGACGAGCTGAGTCGATATAGTCATGTCCGTCGGTCCGTCTGTCAGTCTGTTTCTATGCAAACTAGTCTCTCAGTTTTAAAGCTATCTTTATGAAAATTGGTACAGGTCCGTCTTTTTGCTGCACGCAGTACATATGTCGGAACCGGCCGGATAGGATAACTATATCATATAGCTGCCATAGCAACGATTGGTTGGTAATAAACATTAAGTATGAAAAACTTTTTTGTTTCTCAAAATATCTCAACCAAATATACATTTGGTATGAAAAACTTATTTGTTTCTCAAAATATCTCAACCATTGTGTGTTTGATTTAGTTTTTAGCAGCCTGAACAAATTTGTTGAAAATCGGACTATTATATCATATAGCTGCCATATGAACGATCGGTTCGAAATCAACCTTTAACAAATTTTGTCAAAAATCTGACGGCTTATACAGGGCACTGCAAGGGTATCTAAACTTTGGCGCGCCAAAGTTAGCTTGCGCTCTATTTTTTTTTTTTTTGTCAGCAAAACTTGAAATAAACTTGATCTGCCTTCAAATATAAGAAGTCCTTATTCCAAATTCGGTGTCCCTGGAACTTAAAATTTATGAGATGATTTCGACATCAGAAGCCGAGTCGATATACCCATGTCCGTCTGTCTGTCCCCTTTTTTGAACACCTATATCTCAGAGACTTTAGGTGGCATGTACGTTCATCTCTATCTTGCGTTGAACGAGTTTGTTTTAGAAGCCACGCCCCCCTCCTCCCAAGAAAATTGAAATACAAAATTTCGAAGTCGAATTACAAGACCGTCTTTAATGCTAGAACCTGATTTTTGGTATATATAATTCACGCTATATTCCGAATCTGTCCTGAAAATTTCATTCCAGTCGGAAGATAAACGCGGAAGTTATTCAACTAACAATGTTACGGGCAAAAGAAAGAAGAAGAGACGCCAGCGACCTCTGTGTTTATTAGCTTATCTTCATAGTGGCGCCATCTGTGAACGCTTTGCACTCAAAAAGTACTAGGTCTCTTACTGTCAAGCTTGCTCCACTGGAGCTTACTGCATTGTTTTTACTAATCCTAGCAGCGTTGTCCCATTTCAGGGATTGGAGAAGCCAACTTATTACAAACTTTAAATATTTTGAAAATGGCACGATAAGAAAACGAAAAAGTAATCTATATATAATATAAAATATTATGAACCAACCCACAAATTTTGGAGGTTTGCAGCCTTGCTTATTACAAACTTTATATATTATATTTTCATAATCGCAAGATGAGAAAACGAAATATGCTTAATCCTATATTTATGGTAAAGTAATCTATATATATAAAACTCTTTGTCCTGACTCACTGACTGACTGAGTCATCACGCTGTAGGCCAAACGGTTCAAGATATTGAGATGAAATTTTTACACAACATAGCTGAGACATAATTATCGTGCAATAAGACGGGATTTTTTGATATCCCCACTGGAAGGGGCTAAAATGGGGGGTCAATGGGGGTGGTGTTACGATTCATTTGTGTTGCGGCTTTCAAAATCAATTTTCAGTATATGGCACTGTTACTCGCTCTTGCTGACATAATCCAATTGCAGCGAAAACTTTAAAACAGCGAGCAGCGAAAATGTAAATTCTCTATCTATATATATAAAACTCTTTGTCCTGACTGACTGACTGACTCACTGAGTCATCACGCTGTAGGCCAAACGGTTCAAGATATTGAGATGAAATTTTACACAACATAGCTGAGACATAATTATCGTGCAATAAGACGGGATTTTTTGATATCCCCACTGGAAGGGGCTAAAATGGGGGTCAAAGGTCAAAATTGCTTAGTATGAAATTTTTTTTTGTTTTTTGAGCTATCTTAACCAAACTCACAGATTATGTATTTCTTACTCACTGCTACATCCTGAGAAAATTTGGTCAAGATCGGACCACTATATCATATAGCTGCCATAGGAACAACCAGATGCAAATTAAAACTTTGTATGAAGATCTTTGTTATTTTTTGAGATATCTCAACCAAACTCACAGATTATGTATTTCTTACTCACTGCTACATCCTGAGAAAATTTGGTCAAGATCGGACCACTATATCATATAGCTGCCATAGGAACAACCAGATGCAAATTAAAACTTTGTATGAAGATCTTTGTTATTTTTTGAGATATCTCAACCAAACTCACAGATTATGTATTTCTTACTTACTGCTACATCCTGAGAAAATTTGGTCAAGATCGGATCACTATATCGTATAGCTATTAATAAACAATCAAAAGAAGATGGACAAGGGGTTGTGGAGGGGGAGGGGGGTGTTACGATTCATTTGTGTTGCGGCTTTCAAAATCAATTTTCAGTATATGGCACTGTTACTCGCTCTTGCTGCAATAATCCAATTGCAGCGAAAACTTTAAAACAGCGAGCAGCGAAAATGTAAATTCTCTATATTATATAAAGTACTACTTATTACTATTATCTTAAGTCCAACTACAGGGAAAAATTGAATTAACAATTCCCGCTATCTAATTAGAAATGACATAAGGTCTGGCTATAGCTGTGAGAAATGTTTTCTATTTTCACTTCACATTTTTCCCCGAGATTTCAGCGAGCGTAGCGAGCCGGGGGTTGGCGAGCGAAGCGAGCAGGGGGCAAACCCCCTAGTATTTATATAAAGTAGGGAGCGCCCGACAGTAAAATACCCTGTGGAAGTAAAGAGTGCCGCTCGAATTTGCTTCCTATAATATTAATTCAAGTCGGTACCGAGGGAACACCATAAGGTGGCCATTGCGATGCAATACTGTCATTAAAAAGACCTTTGAGTCGTCTAGAGATGCGTAAAGGTTTTTTTTGTTTACACGCGAACGGAACTGAAAAACGCGATTCCAAAAAACCCGAGCGACTTTAAAAACGAAACCGTAACTGAACAACGTTAATTTACTTCCTCCTACGCGTCGCGGAAAATGCGACTTGCAAAACGGGACCGTAGCTGGCGAACGCGTTTTCACTAGCAGACTATCACAGTCAAATAAACCGCTAGTGGCTGAGAGAACGCGATTTCAACTAGCAGCACACCAATTACAAACACACTACTGACACACACAAAGTGCAAAAGGGCTAATAACTTTAGTTCAAATCGAAACACTTATCGATAGAACAAGACAACAATTTTTAGCTTTTTTAATGGTTATCGGCCAAACATTAATTATTATGATAAATATGAACCCTAAGATTGAAAATACCTGCATTTGAAAATTTTTTTGGTGTAGTTTTTTTTTTTGTTAAATGTGGCCGTTTTTTTATATTTTGTTTTTTTTTTGAGTGATCTTACAAATTTCTGAAAAATTTCTCGAGAACGGCACTGAACGACACTTTACAGCAGGTGTCGGAACCCATACACTCTCATGTTAGCAGTGCGCGTGTGTGCGTAAAAACAGACACGAAGTCAGTGACGTTTTCTTGCTTTACACTGAAAAAACGCTTGCTAACGTTGAAACGTTAACGTAACGTTACTTGTATTGCTTCAAAATTTAAATTAAGGGACAAATGGTAGTAAAAAAGAATCTAAATCTCATCAAAACGTGATTTCAAAGGATGCAAGGCGCATCACTATCACAATTTTCAACGAAAAAGAAAAGTTCTTCCCAAGTTTCATCAAACATTTTTTTTTGCGTGTACCTTTTAATAGTTGCGCAGCAAGCGTAGCGTAACAGCGAGTGCCGAAGTGCCATTGCCGAAGCCACACGAACTTTCATAGCGTCGGTGTGCTGGCAGCGCTGCTTCAGAATGACAGCCTATGCACCGTGCATACGACGATTCTAACACTGCTTTACAGCTTCCGAAAAATTTTGAATATATCTACCTATCATTAGCACACTATGTTTCATTTAAACCAATGGTTAAACAAAAATATATTTTTAAATGTAAAAACTTACGATTTTTTTTTTTTTATAAAGATTTTTGACTTTAAAAATCAACGAAAATAACAAAAAATAGTTCCTATATAATTTTAACTAGGGGGCTTGCCCCCTGCTCGCTTCGCTCGCCACCCCCCGACTCGCTACGCTCAATGAAAACTCGGGGAGAATTCTGGAGTGAAAATAGGGAAAACTTCACATAGCTTATATCATTTCTTATAATAAAGCGGGAAATGTAAACTCAATTTTTCCCTGCAATTGAACTTAAAATATTAGTCCTTTATATAAGCAGGAGCGAACCCCCTAGTGCTCGCTTCGCTGTCATATCCCCTGATCGCTACGCTCGCTGAAATGTCGGGTGAAATAAACTTTTCTTACAGCTATAGCCGGACCTTTTTTCATTTTTTATAAGAAAGCGGGAAATGTAAATTCAATTTTTTTCCTGCAATTAGACTTAAAATTATAATTCTTTGTATAAGCAGGAGCAAGCCCCCTAGTGATTACTTCGCTCGCACACCCTCGGCTCGCTACGCTCACTGAAATCTCAGGGAGAAATGTGGTATTTTTCCCTCCCTAGTGATTTGGCTGCTACAAAAATAAAAATAAAATGATACATATATTTTTTTATGCAATTTTATTCTTTAGTTTCATTCAATAAACATTTTCGTACAATAACTTAATATTAATATTATTAAATTAATTAATACTGAAAAGAGATAAAACGAAATTGTAAATACATTAGTTTTTATTTTGAGTATATTTTATTTTGAAATGTATATATTTACATTCCATGTTGGTCCAGCATTTTATTAACTCATTTGACTTACCCCACATATTGGCCAATTTAAGAATGTGTACCTGTAAAAAAAACAATTTCACAAGGTAATGCAAGAAAAACTAAGACTTACCCATTTATAAATGCGTTGTTCATCCAACACGCGTTCAAATAGCACAGCTGCGCAAAAGACACTTTGAAAGAAATGCACAAAATATAGGTTGCCAACCTAACAAAATGTAGCCGATCGCGTACTCTAGAGTCTAGACTCTAAGCTAAAAGTACCGCAAACGTATTGACAACCGTTACAGCTAAGACAATTCTTAGCAGAATACTAAGCAGCACCAAATCAGAGCTGGAGCCCCCTGCCTCAAATGTACCGTTTTCACAAGCAGCACATTTGGAACCCAACCCGGGAAAGCAGAATCAACCACCGGAGCAGCAACAGAGAAATTCTGAAGCAATATTAATAAGCCTGCAGTAAAACCTTATGGAGTTCATGGCTTTTATGCGGACAACCATGCAAGATTTAATGCGAAACCAAAATCTTTTGATACAAATGCTAGTATGACATCAATCAAAATAATCGATAGCTTCCCTACGTATATTTATTTATATGGAATGCTAATGGCGTTTCTCAACGTAAACTTGAGTTAGCTCAATTTCGACGTTATGCTACTCTCAGAAACACACCTTACAAACAAGTATAATTTTAATCTACGAGGCTACTTGTTCTACGGAACAAATCATCCCGATGGTAAAGCACATGGTGGTACTGGTATTCTGATTAGAAACCGCATCAAGCACCACTGCCATAAAGAATTTGAAAACTACCTACAGGCCACCAACTTACTCTAGCCGCCGTGTACTGCCCCCCTCGCTTTACCATAACTGAAGGTGAGTTTACGCAGATTTTTAACTCACTTGGCGAACACTTTATAGCAGCAGGAGACTAAAATGCCAAGTACACGCACTGGGGATCTCGACTTGGGAACCCAAAAGGAAAGCAGCTTTACAAAGCTGTTGTTAAAGATCAAAATAAGCTAGACTACGTTTCTCCCGGTAGACCAACAAAAAGGACAAATCTACAAATCGAACATCTTGTCCACGAAAAGCGACGATTACGTCGAGAATGGCAATTTTACAGATCGCCTTCCGCACAGCAAAGTTTAAAAGACGCCACACGTAAACTCACCAAAGCCTTAAAGCAGGAAGAAGCATATGCTCAACGCCGTTGTATAGAGAAATTATCATCATCTTGTTAAAAACACTCTTTATGGAGAGCTCTCCCCACCCGACAGAAACCGTGATGCCCATCAGAAACTCCGTATTCGCTTGGGCCCGCAACAATTAAGATAGAGCCAGCACAATTGCGGTACACCTTCAAAATGTGTTCCAACCAAATCTCGCAACAAATGCGTCTACACTACTAACATTATAAAGTGACTCTCAGCCTCAACATGAACCAATCGAGTTTCATCCAAATGTGATCGCCAACACCATCAATATGCATCTGAACCCCAAAAAATGTTTGGGCTGCGATCTAATAACCCCCAAAATGATTATTGAACTCCCATATTGTGCGGTATGCACTGTCGCACAACTCTTCAATGCTATCACAAAACTAGGTAACTTCCCACAGAGATGGAAAAAGTCGATCATCATAACGATACCGAAACCAGGAAAGGATCACACTGTCCCCTCGTCATACAGACCTATAAGCCTATTATCGTGTCTATCAAAACTCTTCAATAAATGTCTGCTGATTCAGATAAATCCATTTATAAGACTCCACAATAAAAACCCATCGCATCAATTCGGCTATCGGGAAAAGCACGGAACCATTGAGCAGGTCAACCGTATAACATCAGAAATACGAAGCGCCTTCAAAAAAAGAGAATATTGCACAGCAATATTTCTAGATGTCTCTCAAGCATTTGATAAAGGCTGGTTAGACGGTCTTATGTATAAAATTAAATCAACGATTTCACATAACACACACAAGCTTCTAAGGTTATATCTCTACGATACAAAATTCGCAGTTAGATGTAACACTGCTTTATCCGACGATCACACCATTGGAGCCGGAGTTCCTCAAGGCAGCGTACTAGGGCCGACACTATACGTCCTCTACACAGCACACATTCCAACAAGCAGGGAACTAACAACTTCTTCCTTTGCTGATAATACAGCTATTCTCAGCCGCTCAAAATGCCTAATACAAGCAACTGCGCAATTGGCTCTTCACCTGGTACACGTAGAAAAATGGCTATCTGACTGGCGGATAAAAATAAACGAGCAGAAATGCAAGCACGTTACGTTTACCTTGAACAGGCAAAATTGTCCAGATTAAACAACACTGAGCTCCCTCAAACGCAAACGAAGTGACGTACCTAGGAGTTCACCTCGAAAGATGACTCACATGGCGCAGAAACATCGAACCAAAGAGAACACACTTCAAACTAAAAGCCAACAGTCTTCACAGGCTTATTAACTCGCACACCCCTTAGTCTAGATCACAAGGTTCTGGTCTACAATTCTGTGCTAAAACCTATCTGGACCTATGGCTCCCAATTATGGGGGAGTGCTTGCAATAGGAATATTGATATAGTCCAGCGAGCTCAGTCAAAAATATTAAGAACCATCACCGGGGCACCGTAGTACGATCGAAACGAAAACAAACAAAGCGACTTGAACATTCAACCGGTCAAAGATGTAATAAGAAGAAATACATAATAAATACATAATCTGTGAGTTTGGTTGACAAAGCTCAAAAAAAATATAGCGCAAGCTAACTTTGGCGCGCCAAAGTTTGGATACCCTTGCAGTGCCCTGTGTAAGCCGACAAATTTTTTTCAAAATTTGTTAAATGTTGATTTTTAACCGATCGTTCCTATGGCAGCTATTTGATATTTGGTATTGATATTTTAAATTTGGTTGGCCTATTTAAATCAAACACACAATGTGTATATTTGGTTGCGATATCTTGAGAAACAAAAAAGTTTTTCATACTAAATGTTTATTTCCAACCGATCGTTCCTATGGCAGCTATATGATATAGTTATCCGATCCGGCCGGCTTCGACATATGTACTGCGTGCAGCAAAAAGACGGACCTGTACCAAGTTTCATCAAGATAGCTTCAAAACTGAGAGACTAGTTTGCATAGAAACAGACAGACAGACGGACAGACAGACGGACAGACAGACGGACATGGCTATATCGACTCAGCTCGTCGCCCTGATCAAGAATATATATACTTTATGGGGTCTGTGAGGCTTCCTTCAATGCGTTACACATTTCGTGACAAAAATATAATACCCTCTGCAAGGGTATAACAAGGCTCATCATACAAAAGTTTAATTTGCATATGATTGTTCCTATGGCAGCTATTTGAAATAGTCATCCGATCTTAACAAAATTTTCACATAATGTGAAAATTTTCATCTGATTGTTGCTATGACAGCTATATGATATACATAGTCATCCGATCTCGACCAAATTTTCACAGAATGTGACAATTTGCATCTGATTGTTCCTATTGCAGCTATATGATATAGTCATCCCAACTAGAATGTGACAATGAGTAAGAAACGGATAATCTGTGAAGTCGGTTGAGGTAGCTCAAAAACAACAACGCTCTTCATAAATAGTTTAATTTGTATCTTATTGTTTCTATGGCAGATATATGATGTAGTCATCCGATCTTGACCAAATTTTCACAGAAAGTGACAATGAGTAAGAAACGCATAACCTGTGAGTTTGTTTGAGAAAGCACAAAAACATCAACGCTCTTTATACAAAATTTAAATTTGCATCTGATTGTTCCCATTGCAGATATATGATATAGTCATCCGATCTTTTTAATTTTTCTTTTATTATTACTTGGCTTTTATTTATTGTATCTTCTCTTAATTTGAGACTAGCAATAAGTTAGCAAATCTTATAAATAAACAATAGTTTACAGTCAGATTTGAAGAAACACATTAAAAATCAATTATCAGTTAATTTTTGTATCTTTATTATGAATGCAGATGACTTTTTGTTATTAGGTGCTTTTTAGACCCAGTACTTTGAAAAAGTACAAATGGGTCTTTTAAGTTTGTCCAAAAAAAATGTGCGTAACAGGCAGAAGGAGGCGTGCAGACCCCATAAAGTATATATATATTCTTGATCAGCATCAACAGCCGAGTCGATACAGCGATGTCCGTCTGTCTGTCCTGTTTTGTGTCACCTAGATCTCAGAGACCATAAGACACCAAATTTGGCATGTAGGTTCATCTATACCTCCCATTGATCAAGTTTGGTTTGGATTTTTGCCACGCCCTCTCCGCCCCGGAAATTAAAAACCAAATTTCAAATTAAGTCAAATTACAAGAGCCCCTTTAATGCTAGAGCCTTTTTTGGTACATATAATAAACACTATAGTCCAAGCCTTTCCTGAAAATTTCATTCCAATCGGATAATAAACGCGGAAGTTATTCAACTAACAATGTTACGTTCAAAAGGAAGAAGAAGAGACGCTAGCGACCGCTATGTTTATTAACTTATCTTCGTAGTGGTGCCATCTTTTGGATATTACGCAACATTGAAGAACAATCTATAGTTAACGTTTTACACTCAAAAAGTACAGGGTCTCCTATTGTCGAGCTTGCTCCACTGTAGCTTACTGCATTTTTATACCCTTGCAGAGGGTATTATATTTTTGTCACGAAATGTGTAACGCATTGAAGGAAGCATCACAGACCCCATAAAGTATATATATTCTTGATCAGGGCGACGAGCTGAGTCGATATAGCCATGTCCGTCTGTCCGTCTGTCTGTCTGTTTCTATGCAAACTAGTCTCTCAGTTTTGAAGCTATCTTGATGAAACTTGGTAGAGATCCGTCTTTTTGCTGCACGCAGTACATATGTCGAAACCGGCCGGATCGGATAACTATATCATATAGCTGCCATAGGAACGATCGGTTGGAAATAAACATTTAGTATGAAAAACTTTTTTGTTTCTCAAGATATCTCAACCAAATATACACATTGTGTGTTTGATTAAGTTTTAAACAGGCTGACCAAATTTGGTGTGAATCGGACTACTATATCATATAGCTGCCATAGGAACGATCGGTTCGAAAACATCATTTAGTATGAAAAACTTTTTTGTTTCTCAAGATATCTCAACCAAATATACACATTGTGTGTTTGATTAAGTTTTAAACAGGCTGACCAAATTTGGTGTACATCGGATAACTATATCATATAGTTATATAAAGTATATATATTCTTGATCAGGGCGACGAGCTGAGTCGATATAGCCATGTCCGTCTGTCTGTCCGTCTGTCCGTTTGTCCGTCTGTTTCTATGCAAACTAGTCTCTCAGTTTTGAAGCTATCTTGATGAAACTTGGTATAGATCCGTCTTTTTGCTGCACGCAGTACATATGTCGGAGTCGGCCGGATTGAATAACCATATCATATAGCTGCCATAGGAACGATCGGTTCGAAAACAACATTTAGTATGAAAAACTTTTTTGTTTCTCAAGATATCTCAACCAAATAAACACATTGTGTGTTTGATTTAGTTCTAAACAGGCTGACCAAATTTGATGTAAATCGGACTACTATATCTTATAGCTGCCATAGGAACGATCGGTTCGAAAACAACATTTAGTATGAAAAACTTTTTTTTTCTCAACATATCTCAACCAAATATACACATTGTGTGTTTGATTTAGTTTTAAACAGGCTGACCAAATTTGGTGTAAATCGGACAACTATATCATATAGCTGCCATAGGAACGATCGGTTCAAAATCAACCTTTAACAAATTTTGTAAAAAATCTGACGGCTTACGCAGGGCACTGCAAGGGTATCCAAACTTTGGCGCGCCAAAGTTAGCTTGCGCTATATTTTTAGATTAGAAATGCTTTGGTTACCTGATATTAATCAAATATTTTTATAATATATAAATATTACATGGTTTGGTATTCGAATTCCCAAAAAAAAAGATATATACAAATATGTTATCTATATATACACATTATCAAGCATATTTCGATCAGAATTATTTAAATCAGAAGACATTATTTTGTACAGAAAAAAGTCACAGCGAACCACAGTGCGCCATCAAAATCTATGTGTTTCATAGATTTCTTAAATGAACCTCACTACTGATCGATGCAACGCGCTGTAGTCAGCTTTCATAAAAACCCACCCCCAAATACATGCGCATATGTGTCTGTCCGCAAAAAACATGAAAATCAAAGTTGCGCAGACGTCCCTTAAGGCTCATTGTCGATTCGATACTGAACTTATCTTGAGGCTAGATGCTTTCTGTTTTCGCGATTATCTCGGCAGCACTCGTAGCTCGCTCGTCTGCGCTCGGCAAGCAAGCCGAAGGCCACTGGGACCCACGGCCTACAAGTGAATTGCTATCACGAAAACAGCAGTTTGACACATCTATGTATTCAATGGTTTAAGGTCAAATGTTGGTAAATGGGCTAGTCGCAAGGGGCTAAAGCTAAATCCGTCTAAATGTAAATGTATTGTCGTACATAAAAAATCTCTGAGTACTGTACATCTGCCGAATCTTAAAATAGACAACAGTCGAATAGAATATGTAGAAAAAGCAGGAAATCTAGGAATAACTTTTAAATGTTGGCAAACTAAAGCCTTAAGGCTTTAGGGGATTTTGTATGGGCATGATCTGCGCATTCGGCCCAAATGTAAAAATAAGCAGCGGGTGTGGACACACCAATGTACAAGAACAAACACGTTTAATTTAATAGTTTCTTATATCTTTCGTGTTTTTTATCCGAACTTGATGACATTTTCACGATAGGTCCACATCTCTCTTAGCATCATTCAAGCCGAAACTCAAATGTTCAGCTAATTACCAGAGCTATGGCCTTTTTATACCCTGTGGGGTATATTAAGTTTGCTAAAACAAATATACCGCAAGCTAACTTTGGCGCGGCAAAGTTTGGATACCCTTGCAGTGTAAGCCGTCAGATTTTTTACAATATTTGTTAAATGTTGATTTCGAACCGATCGTTCCTATGGCAGCTATATGATATAGTAGTCCGATTTACTCCAAATTTGGTCCTTCTGTTTAAAACTTAATCAAACACACACTGTGTATATTTGGTTGACATATTTTGAGACACAAAAAAGTTTTTCATACTAAATGTTTATTTCCAACCGATCGTTCCTATGGCAGCTATATGATATGGTTATTCAATCCGGCCGACTCCGACATATGTACTGCGTGCAGCAAAAAGACGGATCTATACCAAGTTTCATCAAGATAGCTTCAAAACTGAGAGACTAGTTTGCATAGAAACAGACGGACAAACGGACAGACGGACAGACAGACGGACATGGCTATATCGACTCAGCTCGTCGCCCTGATCAAGAATATATATGCTTTATGGGGTCTGTGAGGCTTCCTTCAGTGCGTTACACGCCAACCCCCGGCTCCCTACGCTCGCTGAAATCTCGGTGAGAAATGTGGAGTGAAAATAAGGAACACTTTTCACAGCTATAGCCAGATCTTATATAATTTCTTATAAGAATGCGGGAGATTTTCTCCGCTATTGGACTTAAAATAATAGAACTTTATATAGGCAGGAGGCAAGCCCTCTAGTGATCGCTTCGCTTGCCAAGCCCTGGCTCGCTCCGCTCGCTGAAATCTCGGGAAGAAATGTGGAGTGAAAATAGGTTAAAATTCTCACAGCTATAGCAAGACCTTATATCATTTCTTATAAGAAGGCGAATATGTCAATTCAATTTTTCCCTTCAATTAGACTTTAAATAATAGTACTTTATATAACATAGAGAATTTACATTTTTGCTGATCGCTGTTTTAAAGTTTTCGCTGCAATTGGATTTTAGCAGAAAGAGCGAGTAACATTGCCATATACTGCAAATATACTTTAAAAGTCGCAACACCAATGAATCGTACCCCCTCCCCATCTGCTTTTGAGTGTTTATTAATAGCATTAAAAGCCACTTTTCCTATGGCAGCTATCTGATATTGTCATCCGATCTTGACCAAATTTTCAAAGAACATAACAATTAGTAAGAAATACATAATCTGTGAGTTTGGTTGAGATAGTTAAAAAAACAACAAAGCTCTTCATACAAATATTAATTTGCATCTGATTGTTCCTATAGCAGCTATATGATATAGTCATCCGATCTTGACCAAATTTTTTCTGGATGTAGCAGTTATTAAGAAAAACATAATCTGTAAGTTAAGTTGAGATTGCTGAAAAAACATAGAAAAATTTTCATACTAAGCAATTTTGGCCTTTGACCTCCCATTTTAACCCTTTCTAATGGGAATATCAAAAAATCCAGTTTAATTGCACGATAATTATGTCTCAGCTATGTTGTGTGAAAATTTCAGATCGATATCTTAAGCTGTTTGGGCTACAGCGTCTCGTCAATGATGTCTCGTCAGTGAATCAGTGAGGACAAAAAATTCTATATATGTAGATTATTATTTAATAATACTCCGTGTAGTGAGTTAAAATTAGTTTTGACCTTTAGCAGTTATATGAAATAGTAGTCCGAATTTGATCAAACTTGGTCAGATAGTATGGAGCTATTTTCGACACACAATCTGTGAGTTTGCTTGAGTTACCTAGAGAAACAAAAAAGTTTTTCATACTAAATGTTGATTTATGAACGATCGTTCCTGTGGCAGCTATATGATATAGTAGTCTGATTCGAATTTAATTTGGTCAGAATGTGTGAAACTGTACCAAACATATAA
This sequence comes from Drosophila neotestacea, assembly GCA_035044365.1. NCBI lineage: Eukaryota > Metazoa > Arthropoda > Insecta > Diptera > Drosophilidae > Drosophila > Drosophila neotestacea. The sequence goes on from JAWNMD010000306.1 coordinate 14,831, forward strand.
TCTGTGAGTTTCGTTAAAAAAATCTTAAGAATCAAAAGAGTTATTCATACTAAGGAATGATTTTCCAATGGCAGCTATATGATATAGTGATCCGACTCTAACCAAATTTGGTCAGTCTATGTAGAGCTATACCAAAAAGAAAACAGGAGAGTTTTGTTAATATAACTTAAGGAACCAAAAAGTTTTTCTTACTAAATGTTGGTTCATAACCGATCGTCCCTTAGTAGATATATAATATAGTGATCCGATCCGGTTGGTTCCGACATATGTACTGCATTCAACAATAAAACAGACTACAATTTCAATAAGTAATACCGTAAACGACGCCTAATAAAAGCATCTAGCCATCTACCTTTTTATACCCTTGCAGAGGGTATTATATTTTTGTCACGAAATGTGTAACGCATTGAAGGAAGCCTCACAGACCCCATAAAGTATATATATTCTTGATCAGGGCGACGAGCTGAGTCGATATAGCCATGTCCGTCTGTCTGTCCGTCTGTCTGTCTGTTTCTATGCAAACTAGTCTCTCAGTTTTGAAGCTATCTTGATGAAACTTGGTACAGGTCCGTCTTTTTGCTGCACGCAGTACATATGTCGAAACCGGCCGGATCGGATAACTATATCATATAGCTGCCATAGGAACGATCGGTTGGAAATAAACATTTAGTACGAAAACTTTTTGTTTCTCAAGATATCTCAACCAAATATACACATTGTGTGTTTGATTAAGTTTTAAATAGGCCGACCAAATTTGGTGTAAATCGGACTACTATATCATAAAGCTGCCATAGGAACGATCGGTTCGAAAACAACATTTAGTATGAAAAACTTTTTGTTTCTCAAGATATCTCAACCAAATATACAAATTGTGTGTTTGAATAAGTTTTAAACAGGCTGACCAAATTTGGTGGAAATCGGATAACTATATCATATAGCTGCCATAGGAACGATCGGTTGGAAATAAACATTTAGTATGAAAAACTTTTTTGTTTCTCAAGATATCTCAACCAAATATACAAATTGTGTGCTTGAATAAGTTTTAAACAGGCTGACCAAATTTGGTTTAAATCGGAGTACTATATCATATAGCTGCCATAGGAACGATCGGTTAAAAATCAACATTAAACAAATTTTGAAAAAAATCTGTCGACTTACACAGGGCACTGCAAGGGTATCCAAACTTTGGCGCGCCAAAGTTAGCTTGCGCTATATTTTTATACCCTTGCAGAGGGTATTATATTTTTGTCACGAAATGTGTAACGCATTGAAGGAAGCCTCACAGACCCCATAAAGTATATATATTCTTGATCAGGGCGACGAGCTGAGTCGATATAGCCATGTCCGTCTGTCTGTCCGTCTGTCTGTCCGTCTGTCCGTCGGTCCGTCTGTCTGTCTGTTTCTATGCAAACTAGTCTCTCAGTTTTGAAGCTATCTTGATGAAACTTGGTACAGGTCCGTCTTTTTGCTGCACGCAGTACATATGTCGAAACCGGCCGGATCGGATAACTATATCATATAGCTGCCATAGGAACGATCGGTTGGAAATAAACATTTAGTACGAAAAACTTTTTTGTTTCTCAAGATATCTCAACCAAATATACACATTGTGTGTTTGATTAAGTTTTAAATAGGCCGACCAAATTTGGTGTAAATCGGACTACTATATCATATAGCTGCCATAGGAACGATCGGTTCGAAAACAACATTTAGTATGAAAAACTTTTTTGTTTCTCAAGATATCTCAACCAAATATACAAATTGTGTGTTTGAATAAGTTTTAAACAGGCTGACCAAATTTGGTGGAAATCGGATAACTATATCATATAGCTGTCATAGGAACGATCGGTTGGAAATAAACATTTAGTATGAAAAACTTTTTTGTTTCTCAAGATATCTCAACCAAATATACACATTGTGTGTTTGAATAAGTTTTAAACAGGCTGACCAAATTTGGTTTAAATCGGACTACTATATCATATAGCTGCCATAGGAACGATCGGTTAAAAATCAACATTAAACAAATTTTGAAAAAAATCTGTCGGCTTACACAGGGCACTGCAAGGGTATCCAAACTTTGGCGCGCCAAAGTTAGCTTGCGCTATATTTATATATAAAGCAACTAATAGACGTTTAGTAAAATAGCTCCTGTGATCAAAAGGTGTAATCAATTAATATAAATAATGGCTTAAAATGTCGTACATAAAATAACTAAAGTTAGTAATGCCCAAAACAGGTTAACAGTCAGGCAAAAGCTAGTAAATTGTTAGATTAATGTACAAGTAGAATTGACAAATTAAGAGTTATCGCTCTGCCACGTGGCAGAATCAGAGATAATTAAGTAATAAATAAATGGTATGATTATACATGCTAGAACTTTAGAGCATTAACTCCTTAACTGTAGCCCAGCTAAAATTTTAAAAGATATCGGGAGAAATTTTCTCGAAAGATTAGCCGCATAAAACAAATTGAGGATGTTTTAAATAGATTATTTATAAGTTCTGATCCAATAATCTCATCTTTATCCGAAATACCCAAAAAAAATACCACAAGAATACCTAAAGTGGCACTTGATCTATTGAAGCCCTCAAATAACGCTGATAATACAGACATAGAAACAGATAGAGACACAGATAAGACACAGACACAGACACAGATACAAATACAGATACAAATTCAGACACAAATACAGACATATAAGCAGACACAAACTCAGATACAAATACACATACCGTTCAATCCTTATCTAAAACTTTATTTATTTATTATTTAAAAATTTTTTTTTTAACGACTGACAAATGGTTTTTAATTTTTTAAGGTTTAAGTTTGGCTAAAATTAAAAGTCCATGCAAAATTTCTTTCGAATCTATCATAAAATAAGAAAAATATGGAGCTATTTAATTTTCTACTATCTAAAAAAGTTTTTAAAACAATTGAAATATTACAACAATTTTTTTTTTGCTAACTAAGTTTTTATTTAACAAATGAAAATAACTTGATGAGAAAAAATTATCGTGGCTACCATATCATGGTCGGTTGATTTGATCTACACTTTTGGCCTCTGTTACCCCACTGTGAATAGGTTCGAAATCAACATCTAACAAGTTTTGTAAAAAATCGGATGGCTTATGCAAATTTTTGCAAGGGTACCCAAACTTTGACTCGCCAAAGTTAGCTTGCGCTATATTTATTATACCCTTTCAGAGGGTATTATAATTTTGTCACAGAGTTTGTAACGCATTGAAGTAGGCGTGTCAGAGCCCATAAAGTATATATATTCTTGATCAGGGCGATTAGCTGAGTCGATATAGCCATGTCCGTCTGTTTCTATGCAAACTAGTCACTCAGTTTTTAAGATATCTTGATGAAACTTCGAACAGGTCCGTCATTCTACTGCACGCAGTACATATGTCGTAACCGGCCGGATCGGATAACTATATCATATTGCTGTCATAGGAACGATCGGTTCGGAATCAACATTTAGTATGGAAAACTTTTTGTTTCCCAAGATATCTCAACCAAATTAACAGGTTGTGTGTTTGACACATTTTTATACATTCTTATTAAATATGGTTCAAATCGGACAACTATATCATATAGCTGCAACATATAGTATAAAAAACTTTTTTGTTTCTTAAGATATATCAACCAAACTCACAAATTATGTGTTTGGTATAGTTTTATACATCCCTACCAGATTTGGTGTAAATCGGACAACTATATCATATAGCTGCCATTGGAGCGATCGGTTAGAAACCAAAATTTAGTATGTATAAGAAATTTTGTAAAAAATCTGACGGCTTACACGGGGCACTGCAAGGGTATCCAAACTTTGGCGCGCCAAAGTAAGTTTGCGCTATATTTTCTTTTTGTCCAACTTTCTTTATATTTTGAAGTTAAAAAATCTAAAAAAAAAACCAAAAAAATTCAGAATTTTCTAAATTTAAAGATATATATTTGTTAGTTTATTGATTTAAATTAAAAAAAAACGCAGTAAGCTACAGTGGAGCAAGCTCGACAGTAGCAGACCCAGTACTTTTTGAGAGCAATTCGTTCACTATAGATTGTTCTTCAATGTTCCCTACCATTCAATAGATAGCGCCACTACGAAGTTAATTTAATAAACACAGGGGTCGCTAGTCCGTTACATTGTTAGTTGAATAACTTCCGCGTTTTCCATCCGATTGGAATGAAATTTACTGGACAGGTTTGGACTATAGTGTTTATTATATGTAACAAACAAATCAAGGCGCTAGCATTTAAGGTGCTCTTGTAATTCGACTTCGAAATTGTGCATTTCAATTTCCAGTGGCGGAGGAGGGGCGTGTCAATAACCTAAAAGAAACTTGATTAATGGAAGATATAGATGAACCTACATGCCAATTTTGGTGTCTCTAGCTCTTATGGTCTCTGAGATCTAGGCGATACAAAAAGGGACAGACAGACAGACGGACATAGCTATATCGATTCGGCTGTGATGCTGATCAAGAATATATATACTTTATGGGGTCTGCCACGCCTCCTTCTGCCTGTTACGCACATTTGCACAAATGTAACAGACCCATTTTTACTTTTTTAAAGTACTAGGTCTAAAAAAATTTTCGGAATCTGTAAAGATTATTAAGATTTGTTGTGCCGTTCTCGAGATATACAGGGTCCGGCACTCGAAGTGTAACCAATTTCAGACCGTTGTCGCATCTATCACAGTGGCATTAGCGATTTGAAAATTTGCTGAGTGATAGTTCTAAGTATTGTCTACAAGCGTAGAAAAGCATTTTGATAAAATTGAACGAAAAAAAAAGTTATAGGCGATGGAATTCAAACGTAATAGTGTGATTGTTCGTGAGCTCAAAACCCTCAAAGTGAATAAAGTTTTTGTTTATCGCATCATATCTCGTTATAATGATCCTGGTAGCATCGAAAAACGCCATGGAGGTAGTCATCAAAAAACTGCAACGTCAATTAAGATGGTTAAAAAGTGCAGTAAGCTACAGACCCAGTACTTTTTGAGAGCAAAGCGTTCACTATAGATTGTTCTTCAATGTTCCCTACCATTCAATAGATGGCGCCACTACGAAGATAAATTAATAAACACAGGGGTCGCTAGCGTCTCTTCTTCTTCCTTTTGAACGTAACATTGTTAGTTGATTAACTTCCGCGTTTATTATCCGATTGGAATGAATTTTTAAGGAAAGGTTTGGACTATAGTGTTTATTATATGTACCAAAAACCAAGGCACTAGCATTAAAGGTGCTCTCGTAATTCGACTTTGAAATTTTGTATTTCAGTTTCTAATCTAAATCTATAACAAACTTGATCAATGGGAGATATAGATGAACCTACATGCCAAATTTGGTGTCTCTAGCTCTTATAGTCTCTGAGATCTAGGCGACACAAAAAGGGACAGACAGACAGACAGACACACGGACAGTCAGACGGACATGGCTATATCGACTCGGTTGTTAATGCTGATCAAGAATATATATACTTTATGGGATCTGCCACGCCTCCTTCTGCCTGTTACGCACATTTTTTTTTTGCACAAACTTAATAGACCCATTTGTATTTTTTAAGTACTGGGTCTAAAAATGAGCTCAAGGCCAAGCCTTACAAGTTCCAAAAGGCGGATGATCTTACTCCGATGCAGCAAAAAGTTAGACTTGAGAGAGCAAAGAAGCTGCTTCGCTTGGCCGAGAGCGGTCAATTTCCGAATATTCTTGTTTTCTGACGACAAAATTTTTCTATCCCAAAATGATAGATTTTTCTTGACAAACCTTTTATAAGAGAATTTGATTCATCGGTTGGCCACCAGAAAGCAGCACCCGCCACAAATAATGGTTTAGGCCGCTGTAACCGCCAAAAAGCGCTTTTCAACGGTTTTATTGAGCCTGGCGTCAAAGTAAATGCGCCATACTATCGGGAAAATGTTCTTGAGGCTACTTTGAAGCCGAGGGCAGACAAACATTTCGGTCGCAGACCATGGACGCTTCAACAAGACTCGGCACCGTCTCACAAAGCGCGAGATAGCCGAGAACGGTTAAAAAAACAACGTTTTGAGCTTCATTTCGACCACACAATGGATCTCGAATTCACCAGACACAAATCCAATGGAATATTTTCTCTAGGCCATTTTGGAAAGAAAGGTCCAAACTAAAAAACACCACCCTCGATACGCTGAAGAAAGCCATTCTCCATGAATGGGCGATTCGGTTTTGGACCATCTCAAGGCAATAGTCAAGGTCAAAAGTGGTCATAGCGAGCCAAAGTGAATGGATTCTGAGTTTTGGATAATTTTCACATATTCTGTCATTTGAAATAAATGAAAATCATTTTCGTAACTGATTTTATGGTCTTTTGAACAGGTTACACTTCGAGTGCCGGACCCTGTAATGTAAAATGCAAGAGCAAAAGAAAAAAACTTTAAAAAAATTAAAAATATAAACTACACCCAGGAAAATTAATTTAAGTCGATTGTCGGCATCAGGGGCCCATTTGTATCAGAAAACCTGATTTTTGGCCAGGGGACTTGGCTGTTGCCTAGTGTTATTCGACTTACAACTGTCAATGTATAATTCATGCCAAATTTTTTACCAAGCTTTCTTTAGTAGAGCAAAGCAGCAATCTAGAAGTTTTGGGGACATATATAGTAGTAAGTATGTTCCCAAAACTTATGGCTTGAAACATTTCAAGCAAATCTGCCGAAGTTATTCAACTCACAATGTTACAGGCACAAGAAAGAAGAAGAGACGCTGTGTTTGTTACTGATCTGCGTACTCGCGCCATCTGTTGAATGGCACGCAACATTAGAGAACAATCTATAGTGAACGCTTTGCGCTCAAAAAGTACTGGGGGTCCTACTGTCGAGCTTCCTCCAGTGTAGCTTACTGCATTTTGTTTTTAGTAAATAATCATAAACTTATATTTTCAGATGAGCAAGTTATGAAAGTCATCAGGTGGTAACCATTTACGAAAGCATAATTAATTTCAATGGTTAAATGTGCCATGTTTTTCAATGTGAGTTATAGAACTAACCAGCTGATTTAACTCGGGCGAATGGCTATTGACAAATATCAAATTACACATTTCACATATGGTCATGGAAATCTTAAAGTCAGTCCCATCCAAATGTGAGCGAAAGAGCCTATTTTATATTCGATTACTTTTCTTTACAAAGAAATAGTAAATACTTATTAACATTTTTGACAATATTTATTAAATTAAAACTTACTTATTATGTCTAGCCTTATGCGAGTATTATAAGTTTGCGCTTTCAAAAAATCCACGCGACATCTGTATGTACCAGCGTCACTTGCTTGAATTTTTTCCACAGAAAGTTTTGCAGGCTCGTTTTCGAATACAAAATAAGCTCTGTCTCCAAAAACCGCATCGTCAGACCATCGTTTGGGAGCCATTGAAATACCAGCACGCATGTCCACGCTAAACATAAACAAATATAAAATAATTTATTTTAGAAGATTGTATTGATTGTAATTAAAAGCTTTAAAATAATGGAGAATATTTTGTTCGGTGGTTCGAACCAAACCAAAATTGGGATCGAATCGCAGGCCGATTTTAAGAATTTCTGAGCCCTTGAGGTGGAGTTCGATGACCCAAACATACCAAAGACTCTAAATACTTTGTAGCAGGGGTGCGCAAAGCTGCCTTATGGATTTGTACGCACCAATACAAATATAGAAAATCGCACGCATACATGTAACGAACAGTTTTTTTATTTCAATGTGTACACTGACAAAAATGGGAACATTCGCAGTCGTAAAAGTCCCTATGGTTTTGTTGTGGAAAACACATGGATTAGTCCCGACACCATGTGGATTGCTGGTAGATTTTGTATGAAAATCATCGGGGATTTTAATACAGGGAGTTCCTAGGACCGTCCCCGGGGATGGTTTCCATTTGGATTCCACAACAGTTCAATACCATTTTTATACCCTTGCACAGGGTATTATATTTTTGTCACGAAATGTGTAACGCATTGAAGGAAGCCTCACAGACCCCATAAAGTATATATATTCTTGATCAGGGCGACGAGCTGAGTCGATATAGCCATGTCCGTCTGTCAAATATACACATTGTGTGTTTGATTAAGTTTTAAATAGGCCGACCAAATTTGGTGTAAATCGGACTACTATATCATATAGCTGCCATAGGAACGATCGGTTCGAAAACAACATTTAGTATGAAAAACTTTTTTGTTTCTCAAGATATCTCAACCAAATATACAAATTGTGTGTTTGAATAAGTTTTAAACAGGCTGACCAAATTTGGTGGAAATCGGATAACTATGTATATCATATAGCTGTCATAGGAACGATCGGTTGGAAATAAACATTTAGTATGAAAAACTTTTTTGTTTCTCAAGATATCTCAACCAAATATACACATTGTGTGTTTGAATAAGTTTTAAACAGGCTGACCAAATTTGGTTTAAATCGGACTACTATATCATATAGCTGCCATAGGAACGATCGGTTAAAAATCAACATTAAACAAATTTTGAAAAAAAATCTGTCGGCTTACACAGGGCACTGCAAGGGTATCCAAACTTTGGCGCGCCAAAGTTAGCTTGCGCTATATTTCCACATGATTTCCACACGAATTCCACAACATTTCCCTACCAAAAAACTAAAAAAAACCAGAATTTTTATTAAATTTTTTTAATTTTATTTTATGTTGTTTTTTTAAATGGCTTATTAATTTTAAATGAATTTTACATTTTTTATTTGTATTTTATTTAATGTCGACTATGTGCAATCGACAGGTAAGTTTTTAGTTACATTATACATTATAAATAATAAATATTAAAACTTAAAAATGCTTTAAAGTAATAAAATAGAAAAAAAGAAAAAAAAATTATAATATATATATATATATATAATGGGCAAGTTCAAAATTAAGCTCAATTACTCAGACCCAACATTCGTTGCGAGGATTGGGGAAAACCCAAGAAAAACCCAATCAGGTCTGATATGATGTTAGCGTTAGTTATTATGAGTTAGAGAGAATAAGATAGATGTTTTAATAGTAAAAATTAAGGTACTGCATTGAAGACATTGTAAAGTCTATTATAATCCGTACAGAGCACTCGAAAGGGTTCATGCAGGGAATAGTTATTAGTACAAAGATTAAGGGATAGTGGTACATAATTACGGGTAGACCTGGCAGGAACTGAGAAATTAATGTGACTCAATAAATAAGAAGAATCAATATCGCCAGCAACTAATTTAACAAAAAACATGACGCCAAGCATAAAACGACGGTTAGTTAAAGTGGGTAGATTAATTACCGAATTGTTTATTAGAACATTATCGTATATTTTATAAATAACCAAACTTACGCGGGATTCGAACTCGGGACCTTAGCTTCTTACTCTATCTTCGGGTACTCTATCCAATGAGCTACAATCAAAACAATTTCTGGTATGCTAAAATGCCTATATGTTCTGCACAGGAAGACACGCGACGAAAACGAAAAGCAAATATAGTGCAAGCTAACTTTGGCTCGGCAAAGTTTGGAATTCCTTGCAGTGCCCTGTGTAAGCCGTCAGATTTTTTACAAAATTTGTTAAATGTTGATTTCGAACCGATCGTTCCTATGGCAGATATATGATATAGTAGTCCGATTTACACCAAATTTGGTCAGCCTGTTTAAAACTTAATCAAACACACAACGTGTATATTTGGTTGAGATATTTTGAGAAACAAAAACGTTTTTCATACACAGAGAGAAAAAGTCAAGTATTTCGTACCTAAAACTCAAGAATTCGAACTTGATATCGAACCAAGTACGGAATTACTATATTCGAGGACCACGCACTTATTTCAAGTTCGATTTTCAAGTACGATTTTTAAGTTTGTAGTCTTGAATTAAGTACACTTTATACTTGAATCAAGTACTGAAAACTCGAAAAATAAGAACTTCCGATTTCAGTTCAAGTTTTCTTGCACATGAATTAAGATCTTCTGTACTTGAAATAATATCTATTTATTATTATTTTTTTATTTGTTATTAAGTTCTTGTATTGTTTTATTAATTAGTTATTAAATTTAAATTTATGTATATTACCGTTTTTATTTAATAATAACATTGTTGTTTGTTTTTTTAATAACCTGACTTACATGGGACTCGAACTCGTGACCTCAGTTTCAGAGTCGGGTACTCTATCCAGTGAGCTACGATGCAAACAATTTCTTGTAGACTAAAAAACCTATATATTCTACACAGAACGACAGGCTGACACAGACAGACAAATTGACGGACAAATGACAGACAAAAATTTATTTGTTATAATGTAATTATATCCAAGGAATATTTTGAAAAAATGTCAAAACAGAATGCAAAACATTAAAAAATACTATTTAATTAATGCCGCTGGTGGGGTTCGAACCCGGGTTCCGAACTTATATTGAGTATTTTCGTACTCAATTTAAGTATATTTCGAATTATATTCAAGTTTTCATTATGATTCAAGTTTACTTTTACTCGAAACGCCTCCGAGGTTGGCAAAATCCTCAACTGAACCCTCGACGAGTGTGCCGACTGGAAATAACTCTACAGTGGTTCTATATGAACTGGGGTTAGCTAAGACACTTGTCTTCTGTATGAGCCCTGGCTCTTCTATAGCCTCAGCGCATTCTTAAAGGCTCTTGTCATGGTCTGAGGTGAAAGGGCTGGACTTAAGGTGTCATGCGACCCGTGCCGATAGTTAGCCTGGCTGGGGGCCCTTTTCAAAAAATAGCCCAGTCGCGAACGTAGCGGCCGGATACCTGGCGCCCTTTGGTCGTGCTAGCCTTACCTGCACATCGCGGATCTCTGTGCAGGCGGACTTTCCCTTTCTCCGCTACTCGTGGGTCCAAATTATGAATTCAAATACAAATAAAACAAC
>JAWNMD010000308.1:0-40286 GCA_035044365.1 Drosophila neotestacea
ATTTGTTGAATGTTGATTTTTAACCGATCGTTCCTATGGCAGCTATATGATATAGTAGTCCAATTTAAACAAAATTTGGTCAGCCTGTTTAAAACTTAGTCAAACACACAATGTGTATATTTGGTTGAGATATCTTGAGAAACAAAAAAGTTTTTCATACTAAATGTTGTTTTCGAACCGATCGTTCCTATGGCAGCTATATGATATAGTTAGTCCGATTTACACCAAATTCGGTCAGCCTGTTTAAAACTTAATCAAACACACAATGTGTATATTTGGTTGCGATATCTTGAGAAACAAAAAAGTTTTTCATACTAAATGTTGTATTTCCAACCGGTCGTTCCTATGGCAGCTATATGATATAGTTATCCGATTTACACCAAATTCGGTCAGCCTGTTTAAAACTTATTCAAACACACAATGTGTATATTTGGTTGAGATATCTTGAGAAACAAAAAAGTTTTTCATACTAAATGTTGTTTTCGAACCGATCGTTCCTATGGCAGCTATATGATATAGTAGTCCGATTTACACCAAATTTGGTCAGCCTATTTAAAAATTAATCAAACACACAATGTGTATATTTGGTTGCGATATCTTGAGAAACAAAAAAGTTTTTCATACTAAATGTTTATTTTCAACCGATCGTTCCTATGGCAGCTATATGATATAGTTATCCGATCCGGCCGGTTTCGACATATGTACTGCGTGCAGCAAAAAGACGGACCTGTACCAAGTTTCATCAAGATAGCTTCAAAACTGAGAGACTAGTTTGCATAGAAACAGACGGACAGACAGACGGACAGACGGACATGGCTATATCGACTCAGCTCGTCGCCCTGATCAAGAATATATATACTTTATGGGGTCTGTGAGGCTTCCTTCAATGCGTTACACATTTCGTGACAAAAATATAATACCCTCTGCAAGGGTATAAATATAGCGCAAGCTAACTTTGGCGCGCCAAAGTTTGGATACCCTTGCAGTGCCCTGCGTAAGCCGTCAGATCGACCGATCGGTATGGAGATAAACATTTATGTTTACTCAAATATAGTCGCCTGGCTAAACTTATGACACACCAATGTTTAGATTCGGTTGAGTACCTTGAGAAACAAAAAAGTTTTTCATACTAAATGTTGATTTCCAACCGATCGTTCCTATGGCAGCTATATGATATAGTTGTCCGATTTACACCAAATTTGGTCAGCCTGTTTAAAACTTATTCAAACACACAATGTGTATATTTGGTTGAGATATTTTGAGAAACAAAAAGGTTTTTCATACTAAATGTTGTTTTCGAACCGATCGTTCCTATGGCAGCTATATGATATAGTAGTCCGATTTACACCAAATTTGGTCAGCCTATTTAAAACTTAATCAAACACACAATGTGTATATTTGGTTGCGATATCTTGAGAAACAAAAAAGTTTTTCATACTAAATGTTTATTTTCAACCGATCGTTCCTATGGCAGCTATATGATATAGTTATCCGATCCGGCCGGTTTCGACATATGTACTGCGTGCAGCAAAAAGACGGACCTGTACCAAGTTTCATCAAGATAGCTTCAAAACTGAGAGACTAGTTTGCATAGAAACAGACGGACAGACAGACGGACAGACGGACATGGCTATATCGACTCAGCTCGTCGCCCTGATCAAGAATATATATACTTTATGGGGTCTGACGAGGCCTCCTTCACTGCGTTACACACTTCGTGACAAAAATATAATACCCTCTGCAAGAGGTGCAATATGGCGCAAACTAACTTTGGCGCGCCAAGTTGAGACGCATATATTTATACCCTTGCAGAAAGTATTATATTTTGACGAAAATGTGTAACGTGAAGAAACGCACGACCCCATAAAGTATATATATTCTTGGGGCGACGAAGCCGAGTCGATATAGCCATCATCTGTCCGTCTGTCAAATCTGTTCTCGCTACAGTATCCTCTCAGTTTTGAAACTGTATTTGTGAAGGCGCGCAGATTCCGTCTTTTGCTGCGCGCAGCCGCATGTGAGCCGGCCGGATCGGAACAACTTATATCTATAGCTGCCATAGGAACGATCGGTTGGAAATAAACATTTAGTATGAAAAACTCTTTTGTTTCTCAAGATATCGCAACCAAATATACACATTGTGTGTTTGATTAAGTTTTAAACAGGCTGACCAAATTTGGTGTAAATCGGACTACTATATCATATAGCTGCCATAGGAACGATCGGTTCGAAAACAACATTTAGTATGAAAAACTTTTTTGTTTCTCAAGATATCTCAACCAAATATACACATTGTGTGTTTGAATAAGTTTTAAACAGGCTGACCAAATTTGGTGTAAATCGGACTAACTATATCATATAGCTGTCATAGGAACGATCGGTTGGAAATCAACATTTAGTATGAAAAACTTTGTCGGCTTACACAGGGTATCGCAACCGGGTATCCAAACATTGTGTGCGCTAGAGTTAACTTGCGTTATATTTTTGTCACGAAATGTGTAACGCATTGAAGGAAGCCTCACAGACCCCATAAAGTATATATATTCTTGATCAGGGCGACGAGCTGAGTCGATATAGCCATGTCCGTCTGTCCGTCTGTCTGTCCGTCTGTCCGTCTGTCTGTCTGTTTCTATGCAAACTAGTCTCTCAGTTTTAAAGCTATCTTGATGAAACTTGGTACAGGTCCGTCTTTTTGCTGCACGCAGTACATATGTCGAAACCGGCCGGATCGGATAACTATATCATATAGCTGCCATAGGAACGATCGGTTGAAAATAAACATTTAGTATGAAAAACTTTTTTGTTTCTCAAGATATCGCAACCAAATATACACATTGTGTGTTTGATTAAGTTTTAAATAGGCTGACCAAATTTGGTGTAAATCGGACTACTATATCATATAGCTGCCATAGGAACGATCGGTTCGAAAACAACATTTAGTATGAAAAACTTTTTTGTTTCTCAAGATATCTCAACCAAATATACACATTGTGTGTTTGAATAAGTTTTAAACAGGCTGACCGAATTTGGTGTAAATCGGATAACTATATCATATAGCTGTCATAGGAACGATCGGTTGGAAATAAACATTTAGTATGAAAAACTTTTTTGTTTCTCAAGATATCGCAACCAAATATACACATTGTATGTTTGATTAAGTTTTAAATAGGCTGACCAAATTTGGTGTAAATCGGACTACTATATCATATAACTGCCATAGGAACGATCGGTTTGAAAACAACATTTAGTATGAAAAACTTTTTTGTTTCTCAAGATATCTCAACCAAATATACACATTGTGTGTTTGACTAAGTTTTAAACAGGCTGACTAAATTTTGTTTAAATTGGACTACTATATCATATAGCTGCCATAGGAACGATCGGTTAAAAATCAACATTCAACAAATTTTGAAAAAAATCTGTCGGCTTACACAGGGCACTGCAAGGGTATCCAAACTTTGGCGCGCCAAAGTTGGCTTGCGCTATATTTTTTTTTCGTTTTCCTCAGTTGATGTTGTAAGGTTTGTTGGTTTATTTCTCGTTAATTTGCATTTGGTTTACATTTAGTTTTAACATTCTAACATTTATTTGAATTTAAATTAGGGCTATTGATTTTAATTTTAATTTTATTTGTTGATTTTAACGCGGAAGCCCTCTCACACACGTATACAAGTAACTTTTTACTTTTAATTTGGCGCGGTAATTGCTCGCTTGTAATTATAATAGTCGCTTGAATACACGTCCGATGCACGTCCGATGCGCTCGATAGTCAGGACCCGAGTTTTTTAGGCTCGGATTCTGACCGCTGGCGAGACGCACCGGCCGCTTGCCGTCGGCAAGACAGTATTGGGAGAAAGTTAATCTATACGTCCTGCTCGCTCTCGCTTTCTCCCTCTCGCTTGAGCCCCTTCGTGCGAAACGGTTCAAACTAAGTAAGTATAGGTGTTTGTACATTGCTTGACCTATACTAAGGCCTAAAAAAGTGCGCTAGTGTGTTCTAGCATAATGCTTTCCCTAATAAAATTAGTTAAGCTGGCTGAAATAGCTCAAATGGCTTTATTTTGCTATGGAGTAGAAACCGGTGAATTTAGTATATTTCTATATTTTATTGACTTTTCAAAATAATCAAAAATCTACCTAAAAACTAGGCTTAAATGGCTTAATAGAAAAATACATTTCAACTCCTTTTAGTTGGTTTTGCTTATTTTGTATCTAAGGATAACATCTTTTTTATTGTCAGATTGATTTCCCTCATATCCAAATCAAAACTGATAGCCAAAACGCACACAAACAAAGACACAGAGCACTGAGCTGCTATACAAAATTGGCTGCAGCTGCTTCCCAGCAAGCAATTTGAATTCAGAAGAGTCAAAAACGACTCCTTTAGAAGAGTCGCGGCTAGAGGTACCATTTTCTCCTGAAGAAAAAGTCATTTATGATCAGAAAACGAGCGCACTTATGACAATTTTAATCAGTTAGGGGAATCGAAAAAGACTCGAATCCCAGCAAGCAATTTGAGCGTTTTCTGACAGTTTTCTGATAGTTTTTTATGAGCATTTTATATCATAAAGTGCCCAACAAAGAGTCCGGAGAGAGCATTTTTTTCCGTGAAAACGGTCGTACCTTAAGAGGTCAGTTTCTGAGTCTAATATGACTCTTTTTTGACACAGAAATAAGTGCTCTCACCCTCCTAATCAAAGCATTGAAAACGCACAGAAAATGCTCATAAAAGTATCATTTTTAGACACTTAAATCGCCACGAAAAAGGTTCATTTCAGACACTTAATTGAAACATTTTTAGACCCAGTACTTTAAAAAAGTACAAATGGGTCTATTAAGTTTGTCCAGAAAAAGAGTGCGTAACAGGCAGAAGGAGGCGTGGCAGACCCCATAAAGTATATATATTCTTGATCAGCATCAACAGCCGAGTCCGTTTGTCTGTCTGCCCGTCTGTCCGTCTGTCTGTCTGTCCCTTTTTGTGTCGCCTAGATCTCAGAGACTATAAGAGCTAGAGACACCAAATTTGGCATGTAGGTTCATCTATACCTCCCATTGATCAAGTTTGTTTTAGATTTTTGCCACGCCCCCTCCGCCCCCGGAAATTGAAATACAAAATTTCGAAGTCGAATTACAAGAGCACCTTTAATGCCAGGGCCTTAATTTTTGGTTCATATAATATACACTATAGTCCAAACCTATCCTGCAAATTTCCTTTAAATCGGATGATAAGAGCGGAAGTTATTCAACTAACAATGTTACGGGCAAAAGGAAGAAGAAGAGACGCTAGCGACCTCTGTGTTTATTAACTTATCTTCGTAGTGGCGCCATCTATTGAATGGTATGCAACATTGATGAACAGTCTATAGTGAATGGTTTGCACTCAAAAAGTACTGGGTCTCCTACTGTCGAGCTTGCTCCACTGTAGCTTACTGCATTTTTTTGGAATAATTTCAATCAATAAAATTCAGATGTTATATTTGCTTTTTATTTGTCTCAAAAAGTATACGGAAAATTGGAAAAATCTTAAAAATTAATTCTTAAATTCTATGCATATGTGTATTATTATATAAAAAATATGGAAATCTTTCAAACTAAATCTTAAATTTTAACCCATATATAAACCATTAATTTTTCTTAGTCAAATGGTTTTTTGGTTTATTATAATATTTAATTAATTCATTTGCAGTTTGAAACCATTTGCTGGAAATTGATGAAATCTATTTTTCATCCACGGCAAATTTTTGATTAAAAGCACCTTAAAAGAGTAAAAAAAAATGTTATTTTAAAAACATAGAAAAAACATTTTGGTAAAGGATGGAAAAATGGATTAAAGTAAAAATATAAAATATTTTAAGTGCAACAAATTTTTTTTCTCACAGCTGACGTTATCGCCATGCTCAGAACACACATTTTAGTGTGAGTCCCCTTCCATGAATACTTAACAGCAATCTCATCCGAAAAAATTTTCTTCCAAATAAATATAAATACATATAAAAAAAAAGAAACGACTGCATTTTATTGAAAATTACATAGCATTTTTAGTTACTCTTACCAGTTTTTCGCACAATTCTGCTGAATTATTTAAATTCTTTTCAAATTTTTCGATGTCTTCAATTTTATTGAAGGATTTTGGTGGTAGCAACATACGAGGCTTATTTCCTTGAACAAGCTTTCGTTGTGCTATCACTTCCGTTAAAATGCGAGTTTGAATGTTAGTGTTATCAGCTTCCAATGTAATTAAGCGTTCATTAAGATCTATAAAAATATATTTTGGTTTGGTCTGTAAATTGAAAAGTCTTTATTCTATACCTTCTACATTTTTGTTTAATTCTTGCAGTTGGTCGTAAATAAGCTGCAACATATCTAAAAAGGGCAAAATTACTTAGTTTTCTTTGAAGATAGATTTTCAAACCTATACTTACTTGATGTGGATGGATTCGCATAGCTAGAAGTTAGCTGAGTATAGGCAACTTCATTGGCCAAAGTTGATTCATCTGAATGCGTGCCAGTGCTCAAAAATTGCTCAGTGAAATCATTCATTAATGGAATAACAATAATGCACGCTGGTGACAAAAGATTAAAAATAATAAAGCTTTTCGTGTAACGTCTGCTACTTTATGAACTATTGGTATGTCACTAATAACTAGTGATAGGGATAATTTTATGCCTAAAAGGCTTGATTTTAGAGGTAACGTAAAAAGATCTTCATTAAGTAAAATTTCATTTGATTTTACAAATACCTCGTTGTTTGCTTCCACAAAATTATTAATTTTAAAAACTCTGGAATCTACAATGTATATGTGGTCTGGAGCATTTATGGACATACATATATATGCTTTTATTTTGAATTGAGAAAATATTTCCATTCAAACATCTTTTTAAAACTTTTGATTTGGAATCTCTTCTTAATCTGCTATTCATACTTTGCTCTACGAGGCGATTATATATCTGCGTAGCAACTTGTGTTCCCTTTCTAACCATTATTTTTAGACCCAGTACTTTCAAAAAGTACAAATGGGTCTATTACGTTTGTCCAAAAAAAAAAGTGCGTAACAGGCAGAAGGAGGCGTGGCAGACCCCATAAAGTATATATATTCTTGATCAGCATCAACAGCCGAGTCGATATAGCCATGTCCGTCTGTCTGTCTGTCCGTCTGTCCGTCTGTCTGTCTGTCCGTCTGTCCGTCTGTCTGTCTGTCCCTTTTTGTGTCGCCTAGATCTCAGAGACTATAAGAGCTAGAGACACCAAATTTGGCATGTAGGTACATCTATATCTCCCATTGATCGAGTTTGTTTTAGATTTTTGCCACGCCCCTCTCCGCCCCCGTAAATTGGAATACAAAATTTTGAAGTCGAATTACAGGAGCACCTTTGATGCTAGCGCCTTGATTTTTTGTACAAATGATAAACATTATGGTCCAAACCTGTCCTTAAAATTTCATTCCAAACGGATTATAAACGCGGAAGTAATTCAACTAACAATGTTACGGGCAAAAGGAAGAAGAAGAGACGCTAGCGACCTCTGTGTTTATTAACTTATTTCGTAGTGGCGCCATCTATTGCATGGTAGGGAACATTGAAGAACAATCTGTAGTGGACGCTTTGCTCTCCAAAAGTACTGGGTCTCCTACTGTCGAGCTTGCTCCACTGTAGCTTACTGCATTTTTTTACATTGCATAAATAACTTTCATATTTGAAAGAACTGAAAGAATGTAAATTTGATTGGTAAAAAATGCCAACTTACACTTCTTCAATGTTCAAACTAAATAAAATTGTCAATTTTAGAACATTTTGCGATAAGCGATCTGCACACCGTTATTTTAAGCGAGGTTTTTACTTT
Organism: Drosophila neotestacea; assembly: GCA_035044365.1. Lineage (NCBI taxonomy): Eukaryota > Metazoa > Arthropoda > Insecta > Diptera > Drosophilidae > Drosophila > Drosophila neotestacea. Next base: position 7,841 of record JAWNMD010000308.1, read on the forward strand.
GTACTTACTTACCGCAACTCCGAATATGCTCACACATATTAGCTCTTTTTGAGCCTATGTGGAGCAACCCCCAAATTTGCTCAGAAAATGCTCTTATTTATGTGTCTACTCAGAAAACACTCTTAATATCGGCTCTTTTCAGACACATAATTTAGAGCGCTCCTAACTTTGCTGGCTGGGAATTACGGTGATGTGTAATTATATGTGTGAGTCTAGTATGTCAGTGTGTAAGGCATGAGTGGTTAGAATAACCGCCCAGTAAAGCCTGAGGTAAGTATATTCCAAATTCAGACCTGCTTGACGTATGAAAATGCAGGCTTTTTTTTTCAGTATATGCCTTTAACTAAGTGATAAATGTGCACGCAGAGGCCTGAAAAATAATGCCTGAAATTTCAGGTCTTTGGTCGGCTAAATGCCAGGTCTTTTAAAACGTCGCGAGCGTCGACGCTCTCTTAAGGTTCTCTGTTACGGCGCCGCCTTTCCAAAGAGAGCAAAAAGTCTGTTAGCTACCCTGAGAGAGCGTACATTCCAGGCAAGCGGTAATTCTCTTTTCGTTTTATTTCTGGTATTCTTTGTTCATATGATCTGCATTTCTTGCAATTACTTAAAATTCAGAAGCAAAGCGATCAGCAGGCAAAAACAATAGTTAAAGTGCGAAAATTGATAAAAAAAAATTTCCTATTGCTATATTTACGTGATCAAGTGCACAAAAGTTATATTTTCTGATAGCGTAAGTATTGCAATTGCATGTTGAAATAGAAATTAGTGCTAATAAGTATTATTATATTTATGCTATGGTCCCGTGGAATTTCTAATATGTAAATATATATATACGTAAATATGTATTTATGTACTTGCAAACGCTTGGATTACAACAACAGTTCTGCTGAATTATTGCAAAATATTTTAATAAGGTAAGTCAATGGAATCAAATACATTTTTAAATGTTGTGAAATAGCATTAACTATATTAACTATTTTGTTTTCTGCTTTTCAATGCGCGGAATGATCGCCAACCAACATTTTTGTGTATGTGCATATGAAGCCGTCGCCATTACAAACTGTAAGTATGTATATAAAACAATTAAGCGTTTGTTTAAGAAATTGTATGGCTTTACTTTTGCGGAAGTAAATATAATTTTGTGTTTAGTATATAAATCATAAAGAGACGTGCGTCTTATATGAATATAAAGTGATTAAAATGACAAAAGAGTCTGTGGGACCATGGCTCTGTCCGTCTGTGTCTATATAAAGTGGTTTGTTTGTTTTAAAGCAATCTTTGTGAAACTTCGGTCAAGGTTAAGCCGGCGGCCAGATGCTTCAAAACTCACGAAATTTTTTTCCTGGATAGACGCCGATTTATGATCAATTAGGTTAAAAAATTTCGAGACTGTCTCTTCTAGTTTTTTTTTTAATGAATTTTAAAGTTTAATTTATTTCAAGCTTAAAACGGCTTGCGCTGGGCACTTGATATGTTGTTTATCTTGGGTTTTGCTGTTGTTGTAGTTTTTGTCGTTGATATTGTTTAAGTTGTTGTTTTTATTGTTTTATATATTATTATTACTATATTATATGTAATATATATTATGTAAATAATATTATTATTTCATATCTATATATATAAAACTCTTTGTCCTGACTGACTGAGTCATCACGCTGTAGGCCAAACGGTTCAAGATATTGAGATGAAATTTTTACACAACATAGCTGAGACATAATTATCGTGCAATAAGACGGGAATTTTCGATATCCCCACTAGATGGGACTATAATGGGGGGTGAAAAGTCAAAATTGCTTAATAAGAAATTTTGTGTTTGTTTTTTGAGCTATCTTAACCAAACTCACAGACTATGTATTTCTTCTTTCACTGCTACATCCTGAGAAAATTTGGTCAAGATCGGACCACTATAACATATAGCGGCCATAGGAACAATCAGATGCAAATTAAAACTTTGTATGAAGATCTTTGTTATATTTTGAGATATCTCAACCAAACTCACAGATTATGGATTTCGTACTCATTGTAACATTCTTTGAAAATTTGGTCAAGATCGGATCACTATATCGTATAGCTGCCATAGAAAGAGTGGCTTTTAATGCTATTAATAAACAATCAAAAGAAGATGGACAGGGGGAGGGGGAGATGGGGGTGTTACGATTCATTGGTGTTGCAACTTTCAAAATCAATTTTCAGTATATGGCACTGTTACTCGCTCTTGCTGCAATAATCCAATTGCAGCGAAAACTTTAAAACAGCGAGCAGCGAAAATGTAAATTCTATATATTATATAAAGTACTACTTATTACTATTATCTTAAGTCCAATAACAGGGAACAATTGAATTGACAATTCCCGCTATCTAATTAGAAATGACATAAGGTCTGAGCTGTGAGAAATGTTCCCTATTTTCACTCCACATTTTTCCCCGAGATTTCAGCGAGCGTAGCGAGCCGAAGTTTTGCGAGCGAAGCGAGCAGGGGGCAAACCCCCTAGTATAATATATATTTGTATATATTATTATCATATCATATATAATATATATTTGTATATATTATTATTATATTATAAAATGAGAATACTATGCCATATGGTCAAAAAATTATTATAGAAAAATGTATCTAAAAAATGATAAACAGTATACAATTTGTTTTAAACAACTAAACCCTTAAGGACATATGATTTTAAAATGATTAAATATAATTAATCAAATATAATTAATCAACAATAAATTTAATGTCACAATTACGAGGATAAATACTTAAAAGTATATTTAATCGAAAATTCATTTTATTTACAATTTTCTTGAACTGGATTTTATTTGAAAATGTTCGAAAACTTTAAATAATATTGAAATATATTTTATTTATTATTTTAAATTATTTTCATAATCAAATGTTTTTAAGTGCATCGTTGTTTAAAACAAATTGTATACTATTTATCATTATACCTTTGCAGAGAGGTATTATATTTTTGTCACGAAATGTGTAACGCATTGAAGGAAGCCTCACAGACCCCATAAAGTATATATATTCTTGATCAGGGCGACAAGCTGAGTCGATAAAGCCATGTTGAAACCGGCCTGATCGGATAACTATATCATATAGCTGCCATAGGACCGATCGGTTGGAAATAAACATTTAGTATGAAAAACTTTTTTGTTTCTCAAGATATCTCAACCAAATATACACATTGTGTGTTTGATTAAGTTTTAAACAGGCTCACCAAATTTGGTGTAAATCGGACTACTATATCATATAGCTGCAATAGGAACGATCGGTTCGAAAACAACATTTAGTATGAAAAACTTTTTTGCTTTTCAAAATATCTCAGCCAAATATACACATTGTGTGTTTGATTAAGTTTTAAACAGGCTGACCAAATTTTGTGTAAGTCGGACTACTATATCATATAGCTGCCATAGGAACGATCTGCTTAAAATCAACATTTAGCAAATTTTGTAAAAAATCTGTCGGTCCTCACAGGGCACTGCAAGGGTATCCAAACTTTGGCGCGCCAAAGTTAGCTTTCGCTATATTTTTTTTTAGATACATTTTTCTATCAGTGTGTAACCAAATTTGCCGTTATTTAAGATAGCTTTAGATAAATCTCTGCAAAAGTAGCCAAACATTCTTAGGCATTGCGAAGATAGCTTTTATGTGATCATTAATGTTATGTAACTCTCTTTTTGTCATATGTCTCTTTTTGTGTCGGTTTCCAACAAACGTAGCTGTGTTTGCAATAAAAAAATACAGTAAGCTACAGTGGAGCAAGCTCGACTGTAGGAGACCCAGTACTTTTTGAGTGCAAAGCGTTCACTATTGATTGTTCTTCAATAATGCGTACCAAACAATAGATGGCGCCACTACGAAGTTAATAAACACAGAGGTCGCTAGCGTCTCTTCTTCTTCCTTTTGCCTGTAACATTGTTAGTTGAATAACTTCCGTGTTTATCATCCGATTGGAATGAAAGTTTCTGGATTGGTTTGGATCATAGTTTATATTATATGTACCAACAATCAAGGCGCTAACATTAAAGGGGCTTCTTTAATTCGACTTCGAAATTTTGTATTTCAATTTCCGGGGGCGGAGGGGGCGTGGCGAAAATATAAAACAAACTTGATCATTGGTAGATGTGGATGATCCTACATACCAAATTTGGTGTCTCTACCTCTTATAGTCTCTGAGATCTAGGTGTTCATATTTTCAAAATTTTGAACAGCCGTATACTATCCGTTTATTATTCGATCCGGATAAAACTTTCAGGACAGGATTAGACTATAGAGTTTATCATGTATGCCAAAAATCATATCGCTAGCAATAAAGGAGCTTTCGTTATTCGACCTTGAAATTTTGTTTCAAATTTACGGGGGCGGAGGGGGGCGTGGCAAAAATCGAAAACAAACTCGTTTAATGCAAGATACAGATGAACGTGCATGCCAAATTTGGTAGCTCTAGCTCTTATAGTCTCTGAGATATAGGTGTTCAAAAAGGGACAGACGGACAGACGGACAGACATGGCTATATCGACTCGGCTGTTGATGCTGATCAAGAATATATATACTTTATGGGGTCTGCCACGCCTCCTTCTGCCTGTTACGCACATTTTTTTTTGCACAAACTTAATAGACCCATTTGTACTTTTTTAAAGTACTGGGTCTAATAAATAAAAAGTTTAAAATAATAATAACATAACAATTAAATGATTCTTATATAAATATTAAAAATAACTTGAGTTGAGTAAAGTAATAGGTAAATAACAAGAAAAATAAGAAATAGGAAAGGAAGGTAACACAAAACATTTATAATGAGTTGGCTCTCACGTACAACTCTATGGCGCTTCGCTAAAAAAGAGAGGGAAAATATGAAATGTGAGAGGGGAAATGAGAATTTGGTAGATGTTAGTATCTGTTCTGAATTGGAAGATAGTGAGTATGTTGCCGTAGGCGGTGTACCAAATGGTCCGGACCCCAATGTTCAAAGGGGGTCAAACTTGCACACCAAACTCATAGACTGGTTTTATTCAAATAATGTTACCAAAATCCAGCTAGACAAATTATTGAAGATTTGGTGTGTTGAGAAGATATTGATGTTCCGCTATCTGCTAAGGGATTACTCAAAGACGGCAAAGTCACCACATTAACTCGAAGTGTTAGCCCTGGACAATACACGCATTTGGAGATACTACCTTATTTGGAACACATTGAAGGGAACCTTAAAGACCACATGGATGTCGTTTCAGATGTTAACGTAGATGGCTTGCCACTCTACAAGGCTTCCACAACCTCTTTATGGCCTATATTGGGGTTTTTTTTAATAATGTTCCCGGTAGTGAAGTTTTTATGATTGGGTCATTTGTTGGTAGTAAAAAACCAGCAAATGTTGACCGATACTTGCACGATTTCGTGGTAGAGTGTCTTGAGTTGACTGAGAATCCCTTAGTGATTGGCGAAAAACAGATATCATTGAAGATTGGCTCTTTTATTTGCGACGCACCCGCAAGAGCATTCATGGCTGGAGTTAAGGGTACGAATTCCTTTGATGGTTGCATGAAATGCACCCAGGTTGGAAAGCGGATAAACAATGTCACCGTCTATAGTGCTAGCGTTGGCTCATCTAGAACAGACGAGAATTTTAGAAATAGGACATATTTGTCGCATCACTCACATTATTTTAAGGACCGTCCCCTATTATTAGAAAAGTTAAATATTGATATTATTTCTGCTTTTCCACTTGATCCGATGCATCTTATAGACTTGGGGGTTGTACAAAATGTTCTTGATCTTTTTGTAAATTCCACAAAATTGTCGTTTAGAATAAAAAGAGAACAGTTTTATAAAATTTCAGAACAATTAATTGGATTTTCGAAATATATGCCATTAGAGTTCGTTAGGAAGCCCCGGGGACTGGATGTGTTACCTAGGTGGAAGGCAGTTGAGTTTAGGATGTTTGTATTGTATTTAGGTCAGATAGTTTTAAAAAACATAGTTTCAGGAGATTGCTATTATCACTTTTTATTGTTAATTGTTTATTTTGTTTTACAGTTTTGTAATGTATATCCCCAGAAAACATTGACATATAATGTGCACAATATGCTGCATTTGGTCCAATGTGTTAAGGAAGTAGGTCATATTAGTTCACTCACAGCATATAAATTTGAAAATTTTCTACAGAAAGTCAAGAGATCAGTTAGGAAACCAGTTATGATTTTGCAACAAATTGACAAAAGGTTTACCAGGTACAGCAGCAATAGGGAACTACCTTTAGTAGGAGAAAAGGCAGACAGGCACGGAAATATTTTTAGGTACAGGTTCGAGCATTTTACATTAACTAGGATAAGACCAGATAATATTTGTTGTCTGAAATGCGGAACTATTATAAGAGTAGCCAGCTTTTGCAAAATCGGCGAGGAGTGCTTTTTGGAAGGGTGTCGATTTTTAAACATTAGCAACTATTTTGAAACGCCTGTTCTTAGTTCATCTTTAGGAATTGTGTCAGCAGATAGGGTTGTCAGCACTGTCCTAGAGACATACCCTATATCGCAGGTTGATTTTAAATATATTTCTCTCCCATATGAGCCAGACAAGGTACTACTAGTTCCATTAATTCATTCAGCAGTGAATTGATTTTTAAGGAAAGGACTTATTATAATTTAAAATGCCAAAATTAAATTCACAAAAATATATTTCTAATTAATAAATAAATATAACTTATAAATAAAGTAAAATATAAATAAATATATAAATAAAGAATTCAATTAACACATAAATAAAACTTAACCATAAAACTAAATCCAATTTATAAATAAAGAATTCAATTAATAAATAAATGCAGATACAATATATATGGATCACTTGGTAAGTACGTATTTAATGTATTCGTTAAACTCTTAATACATATAATTGTGTTTCCTCATGTCTCTTTTGTTTTTATATAGTTTTCCTTGTCATTTGGCCACATTTAGCGAGTTTCGCGTTTTTGGCACTTCATGGTTTGTCTTTTTATGTATTTCATATACAAGAATTTGCTTTTACTAACATAATTTCTTTTTTCATTTGAGTAAATTATTCGCAAAATGGAGAGGACGTTTTCCCTATCGAGTGTGGACTGCCAAGCCGACGAGATGGCCCAAAAAGTAGACTGTCTGCAGTCTACGCTGAGCAGCCTTAATGCCAGAGTCGTAGCTATGGAAGGGCATATGGCTAATCTTGTGACCATTGTCAGGAAGCTCTATGAAGCTTCCGGAAAAAGTCCACAGTTGAAATTCCCACTACAGACGCTGAGCGCTGTAGAAGATGTCGACCGAAAAATCGAGGATAACAAATCGAAATATGTAAGTCATTATACACATTTAAGTAATTATACATACTTTTTATGCTTCTACTCATAAATCTAAATTTTCTTTCAGATTGAAATTTTAAGATCCGTTGTTATGCCAGAAGGCATTTCAAAAAATGTAACCCGCGTCTTTAGCGAAAACCTCATAATGTCCATTAATTATAATGGAACATTTTCAAAAAAGGGTCTTAGCTCGTTTACGGCCTTAAATAACGCGATGTTTGGTGAGTATTTGCTAGCTGTTATTAAAGATATATTTTAAATTAACCTTTATTTAATAGAAGCAACCAGGATAAATGGTGGCAGTTTCGAAGACTACAAACTTCAGGTGCGGATGGCCTTCGCCAAGGCCAAAAATAAGAATTATAAAAATAAATACATTCTCAAAAAAAAAAAGAATCGAAGAGTCGAGAAGAGAGCTCTCAATCTTAAAAAGAAATATATGTACGTTTTAATATAAAACCCTCGATAATACAATAAAGAAATTTTTAATGTAAAATTTATCTCAAATGTATTCATGAAAGGGATCACTTTTTAGACGTTGCAAAGTAAGCATCCAAAAACCTTACAAATGTATGCTTTCTGGATGTAGGATAAAACTATCTGGAATGTATTCATGAAAGGGATCACTTTTCAGACGTTGCAAAGTAAGCGTCCAAAAACCTTACAAATGTATGCTTTCTGGATGTAGGATAACTGTAGCGAACGCTTCATGACATGACTTCTCGCCTTCTATTTTCATACATCTGGACAACTGAAACTGGAAATGGGCATTGGTATGGGAAATGGGCTCTGTTAAGCCATTACAGAGCGTTAACAGCACCCATTCCCATTTCTCTTTACAAAGTATGCTTGCTTCAGTGTTTCACTCCTGTATAAAAGCGAATTAGAGAGTTCAGGTTTGGTAAGTACTTCTTTCCTGAATTTTCAGGCGTCGTTCAGGCCTTCTGGCAAGCTCCCAAGTTTTACTGGGCGACGATTAACAGATTATATGCTCAGAGAGCGAAATGACTCAATCTAAATATGCACTTGTTGAGTGCTTGTTTGGCTAGACTTGCTGTGCATTGAGCATTAACAGTCTGTTTTTCCTATACTACTTTAACATTCACAAAGTGATCATGAGAGAGCGAGTGAGAGTGAGTGATACGCGTTCTGTTAATTAGCAGAAAGTCTGCTATGCTAATTGAGTGAAAATAACAGTGTGTGAGGGAACGGTTACGCCTGTGCCCTGACCTAGCCTAACATTGACCTACATTTTAGAATTTAAACATTAACGTTGAACATTGAGGCTTAGACAAATAGAAAAAAACAATTTGATGGTACAGAGCAAGTTAACAGATGGTAAATTAAATGAATAAGAGATATTAGATTAAAACCTGGCTATTGAATGAATGATAGATAAATAAATGTAAATGACAAATGAAAACTGAGAGAATTTGTTTATGGGCCCTAATTCCCTGTCCACCACGCATTTTTCCCTTGCTCATATGAGCCAGTGCTAGTTATCCAAATGCATATTTGCAGACATTTTTTGGCGGGGACGATACAGTAAAAAAAACCATGTTGCTGGAACATGTATTACAGTTACATTTTCAAGACTCATATGAGCCTATTTGGACCTTTAAAATGCCCATGGGACAGTGTGAAAAAACAATACGTGTAAACATAAAACAAAAGACGTATTGAAAAAACACTGCCCTAAGTTAACATTGTATGCAAGACAGGGATGTTATGTGCCTTGCATACAGATTTCTCTTTTTTACGGGAGAATTACTTGGCTGGTGACTCGAAACACTCCAGAAGGGAGTGAGTCGAGCCCCGTTGTTGTTATTATTACCTATTTTATAATTTACTAATACTGCCAAACAGTGATTGCAACTACCTAAGGATTTAAATGTGAGTACAACTATTGGAAATTGTCAAAGTCAATTTGCATGTAAGTATGAGTGCAAGAGCGCTATGTAAATATTAACACGAATATATTCTTTTTTCTTTCCTTTTTACAGGTTAATATGGCTTTTGTTTAGTCCAATTAGGACATAAAAATACAAACTCAAGGTAAGTATAAATCTAATTGTGTTTTGTGACAATTGATTGGCAATTGAAGTGTTAATATTGTGTGCGCAGTCTCATTATTGTGGAGGCACGCAAAACAGCTGTTTGCGCACCAACACAAACACACACACGTACATGCAAAGACTTGATCTGTTTTTGATTCCCTGTTGCGTAGTGGCCTATAAATTAGTAATTTTATCCCTTTCTGGCAATTTGCATTTTCTGCGTGGTCTGATAGTAATTTTGGGAGAAAATAGGTAAGTTGGGTGATGGGGGGGGGGGGGGAAAGCCTATACTTGTTAAGTACAAGTATGTAGTTGTCAGGAATTATAATTGTTTAGTTTATTTATATTTTGTTATTTTAATTAATACATAAAGTATATGTATTTGTTTTTTTTTTAATTGCCTTTGGGGCATTAATGGCATATTTCTTTATTGTTTATTATTTATTTTATGTATATATTATAATTTCTTTTTGTTTTCATTTTTAGGTCAGCAGGATGGCTGCCATAGTATCCAAGGACGGACTTAATGGATTTCACTTGAAGGTAAGTGTGTATTATATGCATGATTGCATATATTAAATTGCATTAATATGCATATATATGTGTATTTGCATATGAGTTTGCATATGCACTGGAGTATGTGCATATGTATGGCAAGCATATATATATGTATATATATGCATTGATGTATATATGTATATGCATATATGTATATATATGCATTTACAGTTTGTCAAGAAACACTTTACACACTGAAAATTAAATTAACTTTTTTACTTTCGATACGAAAATAACAGCCTTTTATTTTATTTAATCAATATTTTTTAATGCATAACTATTTAATAACAAGTATTAAGTGAATTCGTGAAAAAAAAATAACAGAACTATGAATAGGTAGCTTAAAAAACAAAAATAACTATGATTACTCATTTTTGACACTGTCAAGAAACTCTTTACACTTTTTGTTTTGCGAGTTTTGTTTTGTTCTCATTCTTTAACAAAACGGTGCTTTACCGTTAACTATAACTTTTTAAAGTAATTTTGGGTCGTAGATTCCAAAAATGTAAATCATTTTCATGTTATTGAATTTTTGTGTTTTTGAAGATTTTGTGTTCAGAAGATATTGATGTTCCGCTATCTGCTAAGGGATTACTCAAAGACGGCAAAGTCACCACATTAACTCGAAGTGTTAGCCCTGGACAATACACGCATTTGGAGATACTCCCCTATTTGGAACACATTGAAGGGAACCTTAAAGACCACATGGATGTCGTTTCAGATGTTAACGTAGATGGCTTGCCACTCTACAAGGCTTCCACAACCTCTTTATGGCCTATATTGGGGTTTTTTTTAAAAATGTTCCCGGTAGTGAAGTTTTTATGATTGGGTCATTTGTTGGTAGTAAAAAACCAGCAAATGTTGACCAATACTAGCACGATTTCGTGGTAGAGTGTCTTGAGTTGACTGAGAATCCCTTAGTGATTGGCGGAAAACAGATATCATTGAAGATTGGCTCTTTTATTTGCGACGCACCCGCAAGAGCATTCATGGCTGGAGTTAAGGGTACGAATTCCTTTGATGGTTGCATGAAATGCACCCAGGTTGGAAAGCGGATAAACAATGTCACCGTCTATAGTGCTAGCGTTGGCTCACCTAGAACAGACGAGAATTTTAGAAATAGGACATATTTGTCGCATCACTCACATTATTTTAAGGACCGTCCCCTATTATTAGAAAAGTTAAATATTGATATTATTTCTGCTTTTCCACTTGATCCGATGCATCTTATAGACTTGGGGGTTGTACAAAATATTCTTGATCTTTTTGTAAATTCCACAAAATTGTCGTTTAGAATAAAAAGAGAACAGTTTTATAAAATTTCAGAACAATTAATTGGATTTTCGAAATATATGCCATTAGAGTTCGTTAGGAAGCCCCGGGGACTGGATGTGTTACCTAGGTGGAAGGCAGTTGAGTTTAGGATGTTTGTATTGTATTTAGGTCAGATAGTTTTAAAAAACATAGTTTCAGGAGATTGCTATTATCACTTTTTATTGTTAATGTGTGCGCATAGGCTTCTGCTCTCTAATAAATATGTAAAACATCTCGACGTTGCGTCCGATCTAATTCAACATTTTGTTTTACAGTTTTGTAATGTATATCCCCAGAAAACATTGACATATAATGTGCACAATATGCCGCATTTGGTCCAATGTGTTAAGGACGTAGGTTATAATAGTTCACTCACAGCATATTAATTTGAAAATTTTCTACAGAAAGTCAAGAGATCAGTTAGGAAACCAGTTATGATTTTGCAACAAATTGATTAAAGGTTTACCAGGTACAGCAGCAATAGGGAACTACCTTTAGTAGGAGAAAAGGCAGACAGGCACGGAAATATTTTTAGGTACAGGTTCGAGCATTTTACATTAACTAGGATAAGACCAGATAATATTTGTTGTCTGAAATGCGGAACTATTATAAGAGTAGCCAGCTTTTGCAAAATCGGCGAGGAGTGCTTTTTGGAAGGGTGTCGATTTTTAAACATTAGCAACTATTTTGAAACGCCTGTTCTTAGTTCATCTTTAGGAATTGTGTCAGCAGATAGGGTTGTCAGCACTGTCCTAGAGACATACCCTATATCGCAGGTTGATTTTAAATATATTTCTCTCCCATATGAGCCAGACAAGGTACTACTAGTTCCATTAATTCATTCAGCAGTGAATTGATTTTCAAGGAAAGGACTTATTATAATTTAAAATGCCAAAATTAAATTCACAAAAATATATTTGTAATTAATAAATAAATATAACTTATAAATAAAGTAAAATATAAATAAATATATAAATAAAGAATTCAATTAACACATAAATAAAACTTAACCATAAAACTAAATCCAATTTATAAATAAAGAATTCAATTAATAAATAAATGCAGATACAATATATATGGATCACTTGGTAAGTACGTATTTAATGTATTCGTTAAACTCTTAATACATATAATTGTGTTTCCTCATGTCTCTTTTGTTTTTATATAGTTTTCCTTGTCATTTGGCCACATTTAGCGAGTTTCGCGTTTTTGGCACTTCATGGTTTGTCTTTTTATGTATTTCATATACAAGAATTTGCTTTTACTAACATAATTTCTTTTTGCATTTGAGTAAATTATTCGCAAAATGGAGAGGACGTTTTCCCTATCGAGTGTGGACTGCCAAGCCGACGAGATGGCCCAAAAAGTAGACTGTCTGCAGTCTACGCTGAGCAGCCTTAATGCCAGAGTCGTAGCTATGGAAGGGCATATGGCTAATCTTGTGACCATTGTCAGGAAGCTCTATGAAGCTTCCGGAAAAAGTCCACAGTTGAAATTCCCACTACAGACGCTGAGCGCTGTAGAAGATGTCGACCGAAAAATCGAGGATAACAAATCGAAATATGTAAGTCATTATACACATTTAAGTAATTATACATACTTTTTATGCTTCTACTCATAAATCTAAATTTTCTTTCAGATTGAAATTTTAAGATCCGTTGTTATGCCAGAAGGCATTTCAAAAAATATAACCCGCGTCTTTAGCGAAAACCTCATAATGTCCATTAATTATAATGGAACATTTTCAAAAAAGGGTCTTAGCTCGTTTACGGCCTTAAATAACGCGATGTTTGGTGAGTATTTGCTAGCTGTTATTAAAGATATATTTTAAATTAACCTTTATTTAATAGAAGCAACCAGGATAAATGGTGGCAGTTTCGAAGACTACAAACTTCAGGTGCGGATGGCCTTCGCCAAGGCCAAAAATAAGAATTATAAAAATAAATCCATTCTCAAAAAAAAAAGAATCGAAGAGTCGAGAAGAGAGCTCTCAATCTTAAAAAGAAATATATGTACGTTTTAATATAAAACCCTCGATAATACAATAAAGAAATTTTTAATGTAAAATTTATCTCAAATGTATTCATGAAAGGGATCACTTTTTAGACGTTGCAAAGTAAGCATCCAAAAACCTTACAAATGTATGCTTTCTGGATGTAGGATAACTGTAGCGAACGCTTCATGACATGACTTCTCGCCTTCTATTTTCATACATCTGGACAACTGAAACTGGAAATGGGCATTGGTATGGGAAATGGGCTCTGTTAAGCCATTACAGAGCGTTAACAGCACCCATTCCCATTTCTCTTTACAAAGTATGCTTGCTTCTGTGTTTCACTCCTGTATAAAAGCGAATTAGAGAGTTCAGGTTTGGTAAGTACTTCTTTCCTGAATTTTCAGGCGTCGTTCAGGCCTTCTGGCAAGCTCCCAAGTTTTACTGGGCGACGATTAACAGATTATATGCTCAGAGAGCGAAATGACTCAATCTAAATATGCACTTGTTGAGTGCTTGTTTGGCTAGACTTGCTGTGCATTGAGCATTAACAGTCTGTTTTTCCTATACAACTTTAACATTCACAAAGTGATCATGAGAGAGCGAGTGAGAGTGAGTGATACGCGTTCTGTTAATTAGCAGAAAGTCTGCTATGCTAATTGAGTGAAAATAACAGTGTGTGAGGGAACGGTTACGCCTGTGCCCTGACCTAGCCTAACATTGACCTACATTCTAGAATTTAAACATTAACGTTGAACATTGAGGCTTAGACAAATAGAAAAAAACAATTTGATGGTACAGAGCAAGTTAACAGATGGTAAATTAAATGAATAAGAGATATTAGATTAAAACCTGGCTATTGAATGAATGATAGATAAATAAATGTAAATGACAAATGAAAACTGAGAGAATTTGTTTATGGGCCCTAATTCCCTGTCCACCACGCATTTTTCCCTTGCTCATATGAGCCAGTGCTAGTTATCCAAATGCATATTTGCAGACATTTTTTGGCGGGGACGATACAGTAAAAAAAACCATGTTGCTGGAACATGTATTACAGTTACATTTTCAAGACTCATATGAGTCTTTTTGGACCTTTAAAATGCCCATGGGACAGTGTGAAAAAACAATACGTGTAAACATAAAACAAAAGACGTATTGAAAAACACTGCCCTAAGTTAACATTGTATGCAAGACAGGGATGTTATGTGGCTGGTGACTCGAAACACTCCAGAAGGGAGTGAGTCGAGCCCCGTTGTTGTTATTATTACCTATTTTATAATTTACTAATACTGCCAAACAGTGATTGCAACTACCTAAGGATTTAAATGTGAGTACAACTATTGGAAATTGTCAAAGTCAATTTGCATGTAAGTATTAGTGCAAGAGCGAGCCTATACTTGTTAAGTACAAGTATGTAGTTGTCAGGAATTATAATTGTTTATTTTATTTATATTTTGTTATTTTAATTAATACATAAAGTATATGTATTTGTTTTTTTTTTAATTGCCTTTGGGGCATTAATGGCATATTTCTTTATTGTTTATTATTTATTTTATGTATATATTATAATTTCTTTTTGTTTTCATTTTTAGGTCAGCAGGATGGCTGCCATAGTATCCAAGGACGGACTTAATGGATTTCACTTGAAGATAAGTGTGTATTATATGCATGATTGCATATATTAAATTGCATTAATATGCATATATATGTGTATATGCATATGAGTTTGCATATGCACTGGAGTATGTGCATATGTATGGCAAAATTAAGTTTTAATTTTAGTTTCTGCGACTATGTGTTATTCATGTATATGAGATTATTTTGGACTTTTTTAAGTATGTTTGCGAGTGAGAGTGTGTGTAGGAGTAAGTGTGTATAAATAATACACACGCTCATACACACACTTTCAATTTTTTTTGTGTTTAATGTTTTTCTCTTTTAATATTTTTTTTAGACCCAGTACTTTAAAAAAGTACAAATGGGTCTATTAAGTTTGTGCAAAAAAAAATGTGCGTAACAGGCAGAAGGAGGCGTGGCAGACCCCATAAAGTATATATATTCTTGATCAGCATCAACAGCCGAGTCGATATAGCCATGTCCGTCTGTCCGTCTGTCTGTCCTATTTTGTGTCACCTAGATCTCAGAGACCATAAAAGCTAGAGACACCAAATTTGGCATGTAGGTTCATCTATATCTCCCATTGATCAAGTTTGTTTTGGATTTTTGCCACGCCCCCCTCCGCCCCCGGAAATTGAAAAACAAAATTTCAAAGTCGAATTACAAGAGCCCCTTTAAGACTACCGCCTTGATTATTGATACATATAATATACATTATAGTCCAAATCTGTCCAGAAAATTTCATTTGAATCGGATGATAAACGCGGAAGTTATTCAACTAACAATGTTACGGGCAAAAGGAAGAAGAAGAGACGCTAGCGACCTCTGTGTTTATTAACTTCGTAGTGGCGCCATCTATTGTTTGGTACGCATTATTGAAGAACAATCAATAGTGAACGGTTTGCACTCAAAAAGTACTGGGTCTCCTACTGTCGAGCTTGCTCCACTGTAGCTTACTGCATTTTTTATACCCTTGCAGAGGGTATTATATTTTTGTCACGAAATGTGTAACGCATTGAAGGAAGCCTCACACACCCCATAAAGTATATATATTCTTGATCAGGGCGACGAGCTGAGTCGATATAGCCATGTCCGTCTGTCTGTCCGTCTGTCCGTCTGTTTCTATGCAAACTAGTCTCTCAGTTTTGAAGCTATCTTGATGAAACTTGGGACAGGTCCGTCTTTTTGCTGCACGCAGTACATATGTCGGAACCGACCGGATCGGATAACTATATCATATAGCTGCCATAGGAACGATCGGTTGGAAATAAACATTTAGTATGAAAAACTTTTTTGTTTCTCAAGATATCGCAACCAAATATACACATTGTGTGTTTGATTAAGTTTTAAATAGGCTGACCAAATTTGGTGTAAATCGGACTACTATATCATATAGCTGCCATAGGAACGATCGGTTCGAAAACAACATTTAGTATGAAAAACTTTTTTGTTTCTCAACATATCTCAACCAAATACACACATTGTGTGTTTGATTTAGTTTTAAACAGGCTGACCAAATTTGGTGTGAATCGGACAACTATATCATATAGCTGCCAAAGGAACGATCGGTTCAAAATCAACCTTTAACAAATTTTGTAAAAAATCTGACGGCTTACGCAGGGCACTGCAAGGGTATCCAAACTTTGGCGCGCCAAAGTTAGCTTGCGCTACATTTTTTAATTTTTTTAGTGTTTTTCTTTTTATTTAAATTGAATAAATTGCAAAATGTGAGGCAGCCTGCAAAGGCATATATGGAATTAGCCATATATGCGTTTGCATTTGTCTTCTTTGCATTATTTGCTGTGTCAATTAAATGATTTAAATTGTCTTAACAAAGACATTAATAAGTAATAATATTAATTATTTTGTCAAAAGTCCCTCATCGTCATATACATGTACATACATTCGTCTGTCATTAATTTATGAATTTTAATTAATTAATTGATGTCAATTTTAATTTTTTTTCCTTCCCTTTAGGTAAGTCATATGGGGTCAGGAGGAAATGGCCACGCAGAATATGCAATGAGGAATCCCAACTAACTATTTTCTGGATATCAGAGCTATCAAAAAACTGTCAGGAGAGTTCTGAGCAAGTTTTGCGTTATCTTAATATCTAACTTTTGGAGTGTTTAACTAACTTTGTATTTTTCTTATTTACTCCTCGTCAGGTAAGTGGAAACGTCTGGTTTGATGCTATTTTTTTGTTGCTGGTTGGGTTGGAAGTTGGTCCCCCGTCGCATTAATGGCTGTTGTTGTTGTTGCTGCTGGTTGCTGCCGACACAGGCTTGATGGCATCGAGGTAAATGAAGACAACCCGTGTGTGTTGCCCTGTAGAATGGCCATGCCCAGCCGTGGATTTGGGCTACCTTGTAGCCGTAGTGGAGTGGCACCAGGATGATGCCACATGTGTTTTGGGGGCTACCATAGCCCTGATAAGGACCTTTTGATGTTGTATAATTTGGTGGCATAGGAATTGCGCTGTCGTAGTGGCTTGACAATGTCTCCATCGCTGCTGTCAGAGCCACGGCATGTGACTCTCGCCATTGTGTACGGATTGAGGCTTGCAGCTGGGAGCAGCCTCAACGCCTTATTTGCGACCCATTAGGAATGGATCATGATTCCATTGTGCCATTAGTGCAGGCACGCCAATGGATTTAATATGCCTCCCTCGCAGCTGTCGGAGCCACGGAATGTGACTCTCAACCCAGGAGTTTTGTATGTTTATATTAGCACCGCTCAAAGGTGCCGTAATTGAAGTCATCGCCTTGTATGGGTCATCTGTATGACTTCTATCGCCGTAGATTGGATGTGTTCTAGGGAACACATTTGTTTGCCTCAGGCTGCGTAGTGACCCTCAGATTCTGCTTGAGTTGTATAATTATAAAATTTTTAATTGCAGTTCTATAGAGTTATGATCTGCAAAGAAAAATCAATAATTGTTAGTGGGGCAACAGGTAGAAGCTATATACTAATGTGTTTAATGTATTGTATATTTTATTTCATGTGCCGCAAAAACACTCAGGATTCCCTCGCCGCTGTCATCACATGGACTTTTATTAAGTCGTAATGGAAGGACAATCACTTGTCGCAGTTAAGCAATGCTGCAGGATGCAGCAGGTAAGTGCCTTATGTTGATCCATAGGATCTTAGTGGCCAATGGCATTAATGTATTATTTCTAATTCCAGGTGTGGCTCATGGGGTGGGGGAAATTGGGTACTGCTAGATTTGCAGTCTGCCACTGGACTGCAATTCTTACAGCCCAATCGTCATCCTGTGAGGCCAACGCGATGTGTGAGTCAAGTTCCGCCTCTCTGGCTGCTCAAATGTGGGCGTGGCACTTGCTCGCCAATTGGCCCATTTTGCCATATGGATTTGCGGGCGTATTGGACATTGTATGGAATTATACGGAATTTGCAGCAATTGGATTATGATTAATAGCAGCGTTCATGTTTAAGGTTTGCCTCATCGTTTGATTCGGTGAGTGCAATTAATTTCTATTTTTATGTTATATTGTATTTTTTTGAAAATACTAAGTCGGCGCCTGTTATGTTTATTATAGATTGTTTGTTGTAATTTTTAAGGGCTATTTTTGTTGAGTTTAGGGATCGTAGTATTGAAGTTTATTGTTGCTATTATTGATTTTGTTGTTGTAATGGCAGGTTTCCACTGTTTAACAGCAGATTTATGGCTTCTAGAGCCTTGTCCATTTTTTCGCTCATTTGCGTAATTTGGCTGGCATGTTGTGTGACCATTGCTGCTACATTTTTATCATCATCAACTTTTTTCTGCTCCTGTTGCAGACGACTCTGTAGATTGTAGAGATGTCGACTAGCTGGCCCAGTGCTGGGTCTCAGAAGCGACTTCTCATAATTTGGCATAATTTGTTCTTTAACATTTAATGGCTTTGTTTGTGTCTGCTGCTGTTGGAGTTGGTATTGTTGTTGATGTTGTTGTAGCGTCGCATTAGCTCTTTTAATTGGATGCCCTTGTTTAGGCCATAGACGTTTTGTCTTCAATGGCTGCTGCTGATGCGTGTTTGGCTGATTCTGCTGCCGTAATTGTGGATATTTGTGTTTGTTGTTGTTTTGCTGCTGTTTAGGCTGCTGATATGGCTGCTGCTGCTTTTGCTGCTTGTTTGGCTGCTGCTGTTGTATTTGCTGCTGAATTGGCTGCTGTTCTTGATGCTGCTGTTGTTGCTGCTGCTGCTGTTGCTGCTTATGTTGGCGATGCTGTGTGTTTTGATAAGTATGTCGTCTTATTGGCGGCTGCATCAATGTTTTGAGAATTTCATCTTCTCCTTGCATAATCTTGGCTACTTTGCCCCTTGCCTTGTTTATGGCCATCTTACGCTGTTCTGCCTTGAAGACCCTACATCCCCTGTAACTGGCAATGTGAGCTCCATTGCAGTTTGCACATGTGCCAGGTGTGTCCCTTGGTTTGGGGCACGACCTGGTCATGTGCCGTCCAGCGCATCTCAGGCAAACATGTTCCCTACGGCAGTAATTGCGCGTGTGCCCAAATGCTTGGCATCTGTGGCACTGGGCCGGATCGATGCTCTTCCACATCTTAGCCACACTGATCTCCTGGTTGCCAAATCGATTTAGGTTGAGAATGCTTTCATTCTTGCCGTCGTTGGTGGGCTCAAGCTCGACCTGGAACACATCCTTCAGCCGTCCAGTGAACCGGTCTTGCATGACCCTGACATAGCGTGGTTTATAACCCATTGCCATGAGTTCTTTTTGAACCCATTTCCACTCCGTGGACGAGTGGAGTCGTTTTATGACCACACGGTAGCCACGCTCGCTACGCTTCTGATGTGTATGCGACTCCACATCGTTCATATGGTGCAGTTCGCTTGCAATCTTTTGATATGTTTCCATATCGCTGGATTGCAAGCGCACTGCACCATTTGGCATACACAGTGTTGTGTATTTATTTTCGATGCCATCGATCTTGTTGAGGCGATCGTGTATTATTTGGATATTTTTGACCCTTGGCAGGAATAATAGCGGGATCTTTTTGCTCTTATTAATGTTCCATGCCTTTTCTATCTTCTCTTCAATTTTCTTGCCCTCTCGCTTGGCCTTGTCATCTAGCAGGAATTGGGTAAATTCGTCCGATTGTTTTTGCAGTTTGTCTGCTTTTTTCTGCTTCATGGACTTAGTATTATTGATAATTTTGGAGTTGCTGTTGGTAGCGCTGACGTCGGACTGGACTGATTTCAATGATCTTTTATTGTTGCTACTAACTGCATTATTTGGCAGTGATATATTATAAATTGTTTTAATATTTAGGGGGCGAGAACGGAAAGAAATTATTGGGGCAGTATTTTGATCGGGCAAAATGGGCATATCGGTTATTTTAATGGCAGTCTCCATTTGTTTTGGAGCATTCTCCATTTTGGTAGCCATCGTGTTGGCATAATTGGCAACACTTGTCACATTTTGTGTGTTAATGGGCAACTGCTCGTATGACGATTCATTGCTTGAGTATAAATACTCAAGTTCATCATCATCAAAGTCATCAATATGAACGTCATCATCGTATAAGTGGCCAATTTTGCTGTATAGCCTGTCAATATCACCACTCTTGAGCAGCTGAATTAGTTGTTGTTCTAATTCATGTTGTTCAGGCGATGGTTTGACTTTTTTTTTGTTTCTTTTCAAGCTGTGATTGGGCTTACGCTTAATCGCAGCTCGATTAGTTGCAAAGGTAGGAGCATTTGGACGAATATTACAAAAAACTCGCTTACCTTTGTTGAGCGTATTGGCTTGCTTACTGGATTGCTTAATGGCTGGTGATGCTGTCGTTGTTGTTGTAACATCATTAGGTGGAGCCATAGCTGCTGCTGCTGCTGCTGATGTTGTTGCTGCTGCTGATGTTGTTGCTGCTGCTTCTGCTGCTGCCGTAGTGGAATTCATATTTTGTTTTAATGGCTGGTGTTGTTGTTGTTGTTGCACATGATGTTCCAATAATTGTGGCGATGGCCGAGTTGATGCAGAATTGGATGACGAGGAATTGGATGTACCAGAACCAGAGTCAGAGCCAGAATCCGTATCTTCAGAGACATCATAAAAGTCCATGCCCATGGAGGAGATTTGAGGCGAAATATGGCTTTCGTTGCTGTTTCCAGTCAGGCTGGTGGAGGCCGAAATGGACGTGGATATGGAGATTAATTCATTGGCTGGACTATCACACGCGTTGGGCACGTATGTTGCCAAGAAGTTTTTAAAGTTATTGCTGAATCTGCCCTTGACTGCACCTGGGCCCGAATTAACATCATCAACATCACTGTCACAGTTTACATCACAAGCACTAGCATTGCTTTTTAAACTTAATTGGCTTCGTTTAGTTTTGTTGCTGTAGTTGCTTTTAATAGACTCCATGCTAGCATTGTTGCTAAGCATAGTCGTTGTTGCTGCAGTTGCTATTGGCTTTGCAGTTGTTGATGACGACGACGATGATAATTGGGCAGAAGTGCAAGCAGAGACAGAGACTGAGACAGCAGTAGTTGAAGCATTTGGCGCGTCAATTTTTTGTTTTGGCGCGTCCACACTGCTTTTTGGCGCGGAAGCTGGCTTCGAAAATGGCGTCGGCATCGGCGTTGGTGTTGGCGTCAGCGTCAGCGTCGGCGTAGGCGTCAGCGTAGGCGTCAGCGTCGGCGTTGGCGTTGGCGTCATTTTCACAGGCCCTAATGGCGGCGTCTTCGATTTTCTCCTCTTTGCTTCGTTTTTCGCCAGTTTTGGCGGCAATGGCGGCATCAAATTTGGCGTCACTTGTTGTTCTTGTTGTAGTTGTAGCATTTGCTGTTCAACAAGTCGAACTTTGTCACTTTTGGATTTGTTTTTAGTGCCCTTACCTTTGGCCATGGTTATAATGTAGATTAACTACTTAATTGGAGTTATATATATGTATATATGTATTTTATGGCCAATGGAATAGGGCGTATAATTGCTTGTCGAGCGTCTTTTTAGTTTAATTGAATCACAGATTCACTTTGAAATACGGGTCTTATTTAAATGGCTTTATTCGGAGTTTTATGTGTGTGTTTATTTTATGAATTTTGGGTTTATTGTTTGTATTAATTTGGACGTAATGATTGATTTAGTTTTGGTTTTAGTGGCATGTCAGAGGAATTTAAACACAGAAACGAGAAATGGCGTAGGTTTTACAGTCACTGGATGGACATTTGCATTTGGCAATTTATTACAATACACTTAACAAAAAAGACGGATTAAGTGTGCATTGCACAGACATACACACACAGATATATGTATAGTTGCAAATTTCTTTTCACAGCATAATTCTCGCTGGAATTGGCAATTATTTAAATGTATACTTCTAGTTATACATTAATTTGCACACTCACACAGACAGAATGACACGCATACGTATCACAAACACAGTGAAACTTCTGTAAAATTTCTTTTCTTCACTTGAAAATTAAATGGCAGCCATGTTTTTTTTTTTTTCGTTTTCCTCAGTTGATGTTTTGAGGTTTGTTGGTTTATTTCTCATTGATTTGCATTTGCATTTGACATTTGGTTTATTTAACATTTATTTGAATTAAGATTAGGGCTATTGATTTTGATTTTAATTGTTGCCCTCTCACACACGTATACAAGTAACTTTTAGCTTTTAATTTGGCGCGGTAATTGCTCGCTTGTAATTATAATAGTTTTTGATCGCTTGAATACACGTCCGATACACGTCCGATGCGCTCGACAGTCAGAACCCGTGTTTTTTTTTTTCGTTTTCCTCAGTTGATGTTGTAAGGTTTGTTGGTTTATTTCTCGTTAATTTGCATTTGGTTTACATTTATTTAACATTTAACATTTATTTGAATTTAAATTAGGGCTATTGATTTTCATTTTAATTTTATTTGTTGATTTTAACGCGGAAGCCCTCTCACACACGTATACAAGTAACTTTTTACTTTTAATTTGGCGCGGTAATTGCTCGCTTGTAATTATAATAGTCGCTTGAATACACGTCCGATGCACGTCCGATGCGCTCGATAGTCAGGACCCGAGTTTTTTAGGCCGCTTGCCGTCGGCAAGACAGTATTGGGAGAAAGTTAATCTATACGTCCTGCTCGCTCTCGCTTTCTCCCTCTCGCTTGAACCCCTTCGTGCGAAACGGTTAAAACTAAGTAAGTATAGGTGTTTGTACATTGCTTGACCTATACTAAGGCCTAAAAAAGTGCGCTAGTGTGTTCTAGCATAATGCTTTCCCTAATAAAATTAGTTAAGCTGGCTGAAATAGCTCAAATGGCTTTATTTTGCTTGGAGTAGAAACTGGGGAATTTAGTATATTTCTATTTTTATTGACTTTTCAAAATCATCAAAAATCTACCTAAAAACTAGGCTTAAATGGCTTAATAGAAAAATACATTTCAACTCCTTTTAGTTGGTTTTGCTTATTTTGTATCTAAGGATAACATCTTTTTTATTGTCAGATTATTTCCCCTCATATCCAAACAAAACTGATAACCAAAACGCACACAAACAAAAACACAGAGCACTGAGCTGCTATACAAAATTGGCTGCAGCTGCTTCCCAGCAAGCAATTTGAGCGTTTTCTGACAGTTTTCTGATAGTTTTTTATGAGCATTTTATATCATAAAGTGCCCAAAAAAGAGTCCGGAGAGAGCATTTTTTTCCGTGAAAACGGTCGTACTTTAAGAGGTCAATTTCTAAGTCTAATATGATTCTTTTTTGACACAGAAATAAGTGCTCTCATCCTCCTAATCAAGAATTGAAAACGCACAGAAAATGCTCATAAAAGTATCATTTTTAGACACTTAAATCGCCACGAAAAAGGTTCATTTCAGACACTTAATTGAAACATTTTTAGACCCAGTTCTTTAAAAAAGTACAAATGGGTCTATTAAGTTTGTCCAGAAAAAAATGTGCGTAACAGGCAGAAGGAGGCGTGGCAGACCCCATAAAGTATATATATTCTTGATCAGCATCAACAGCCGAGTCCGTCTGTCTGTCTGCCCGTCTGTCTGGCTGTCCCTTTTTGTGTCGCCTAGATCTCAGAGACTATAAGAGCTAGAGACACCAAATTTGGCATGTAGGTTCATCTATACCTCCCATTGATCAAGTTTGTTTTAGATTTTTGCCACGCCCCCTCCGCCCCCGGAAATTGAAATACAAAAATTCGAAGTTGAATTACAAGAGCACCTTTAATGCCAGGGCCTTAATTTTTCGTTCATATAATATACACTATAGTCCAAACCTATCCTGCAAATTTCCTTTAAATCGGATGATAAGAGCGGAAGTTATTCAACTAACAATGTTACGGGCAAAAGGAAGAAGAAGAGACGCTAGCGACCTCTGTGTTTATTAACTTATCTTCGTAGTGGCGCCATCTATTGAATGGTATGCAACATTGATGAACAGTCTATAGTGAATGGTTCGCACTCAAAAAGTACTGGGTCTCCTACTGTCGAGCTTGCTTCACTGTAGCTTACTGCATTTTTATACCCTTGCAGAGGGTATTATATTTTTGTCACGAAATGTGTAACGCATTGAAGGAAGCCTCACAGACCCCATAAAGTATATATATTCTTGATCAGGGCGACGAGCTGAGTCGATATAGCCATGTCCGTCTGTCTGTCCGTCTGTCTGTCCGTGTGTCCGTCTGTTTCTATGCAAACTAGTCTCTCAGTTTTGAAGCTATCTTGACGAAATTTGGTACAGATCCGTCTTTTTGCTGCACGCAGCACATATGTCGGAGCCGGCCGGATCGGATAACTATATCATATAGCTGCCATAGGAACGATCGGTTGGAAATAAACATTTAGTATGAAAAACTTTTTTGTTTCACAAGATATCTTAACCAAATATACACATTGTGTGTTTGATTAACTTTTAAACAGGCTGACCAAATTTGGTGTGAATCGGACTACTATATCATATAGCTGCCATAGGAACGATCGGTTCGAAAACACCATTTAGTATGAAAAACTTTTTTGTTTCTCAAGATATCTCAACCAAAAATACACATTGTGTGTTTGAATAAGTTTTAAATAGGCTGACCAAATTTTGTTTAAATTGGACTACTATATCATATAGCTGCCATAGGAACGATCGGTTAAAAATCAACATTCAACAAATTTTGAAAAAAATCTGTCGGCTTACACAGGGCACTGCAAGGGTATCCAAACTTTGGCGCGCCAAAGTTAGCTTGCGCTATATTTTTGGAATAATTTCAATCAATAAAATTCAGATGTTATATTTGCTTTTTATTTGTCTCAAAAAGTATACGGAAAATTGGAAAAATCTTAAAAATTAATTCTTAAATTCTATGCATATGTGTATTATTATATAAAAAATATGGAAATCTTTCAAACTAAATCTTAAATTTTAACCCATATATAAACCATTAATTTTCCTTAGTCAAATGGTTTTTTGGTTTATTATAATATTTAATTATGTCATTTGCAGTTTGAAACCATTTGCTGGAAATTGATGAAATCTATTTTTCATCCACGGCAAATTTTTGATTAAAAGCACCTTAAAAGAGTAAAAAAAAATGTTATTTTAAAAACATAGAAAAAACATTTTGGTAAAGGATGGAAAAATGGATTAAAGTAAAAATATAAAATATTTTAAGTGCAACAAATTTTTTTTCTCACAGCTGACGTTATCGCCATGCTCAGAACACACATTTTAGTGTGAGTCCCCTTCCATGAATACTTAACAGCAATCTCATCCGAAAAAATTTTCTTCCAAATAAATATAAATACATATAAAAAAAAAGAAACGACTGCATTTTATTGAAAATTACAGAGCATTTTTAGTTACTCTTACCAGTTTTTCGCACAATTCTGCTGAATTATTTAAATTCTTTTCAAATTTTTCGATGTCTTCAATTTTATTGAAGGATTTTGGTGGTAGCAACATACGAGGCTTATTTCCTTGAACAAGCTTTCGTTGTGCTATCACTTCCGTTAAAATGCGAGTTTGAATGTTAGTGTTATCAGCTTCCAATGTAATTAAGCGTTCATTAAGATCTATAAAAATATATTTTGGTTTGGTCTGTAAATTGAAAAGTCTTTATTCTATACCTTCTACATTTTTGTTTAATTCTTGCAGTTGGTCGTAAATAAGCTGCAACATATCTAAAAAGGGCAAAATTACTTAGTTTTCTTTGAAGATAGATTTTCAAACCTATACTTACTTGATGTGGATGGATTCGCATAGCTAGAAGTTAGCTGAGTATAGGCAACTTCATTGGCCAAAGTTGATTCATCTGAATGCGTGCCAGTGCTCAAAAATTGCTCAGTGAAATCATTCATTAATGGAATAACAATAATGCACGCTGGTGACAAAAGATTAAAAATAATAAAGCTTTTCGTGTAACGTCTGCTACTTTATGAACTATTGGTATGTCACTAATAACTAGTGATTGGGATAATTTTATGCCTAAAAGGCTTGATTTTAGAGGTAACGTAAAAAGATCTTTATTAAGTAAAATTTCATTTGATTTTACAAATACCTCGTTGTTTGCTTCCACAAAATTATTAATTTTAAAAACTCTGGAATCTACAATGTATATGTGGTCTGGAGCATTTATGGACATACATATATATGCTTTTATTTTGAATTGAGAAAATATTTCCATTCAAACATCTTTTTAAAAGTTTTGATTTGGAATCTCTTCTTAATCTGCTATTCATACTTTGCTCTACGAGGCGATTATATATCTGCGTAGCAACTTGTGTTCCCTTTCTAACCATTTTTTTTTAACATTGCATAAATAACTTTCATATTTGAAAGAACTGAAAGAATGTAAATTTGATTGGTAAAAAATGCCAACTTACACTTCTTCAATGTTCAAACTAAATAAAATTGTCAATTTTAGAACATTTTGCGATAAGCGATCTGCACACCGTTATTTTAAGCGAGGTTTTTACTTTGTACTTACTTACCGCAACTCCGAATATGCTCACACATATGAGCTCTTTTTGAGCCTATGTGGAGCAACCCCCAAATTTGCTCAGAAAATGCTCTTATTTATGTGTCTACTCAGAAAACACTCTTAATATCGGCTCTTTTCAGACACATAATTTAGAGCGCTCCTAACTTTGCTGGCTGGGTTACGGTGATGTGTAATTATATGTGTGAGTCTAGTATGTCAGTGTGTAAGGCATGAGTGGTTAGAATAACCGCCCAGTAAAGCCTGAGGTAAGTATATTCCAAATTCAGACCTGCTTGACGTATGAAAATGCAGGCTTTTTTTTTCAGTATATGCCTTTAACTAAGTGATAAATGTGCACGCAGAGGCCTGAAAAATAATGCCTGAAATTTCAGGTCTTTGGTCGGCTAAATGCCAGGTCTTTTAAAACGTCGCGAGCGTCGACGCTCTCTTAAGGTTCTCTGTTACGGCGCCGCCTTTCCAAAGAGAGCAAAAAGTCTGTTAGCTACCCTGAGAGAGCGTACATTCCAGGCAAGCGGTAATTCTCTTTTCGTTTTATTTCTGGTATTCTTTGTTCATATGATCTGCATTTCTTGCAATTACTTAAAATTCAGAAGCAAAGCGATCAGCAGGCAAAAACAATAGTTAAAGTGCGAAAATTGATAAAAAAAAATTTCCTATTGCTATATTTACGTGATCAAGTGCACAAAAGTTATATTTTCTGATAGCGTAAGTATTGCAATTGCATGTTGAAATAGAAATTAGTGCTAATAAGTATTATTATATTTATGCTATGGTCCCGTGGAATTTCTAATATGTAAATATATATATATACGTAAATATGTATTTATGTACTTGCAAACGCTTGGATTACAACAACAGTTCTGCTGAATTATTGCAACATATTTTAATTAGGTAAGTCAATGGAATCAAATACATTTTTAAATGTTGTGAAATAGCATTAACTATATTAACTATTTTGTTTTCTGCTTTTCAATGCGCGGAATGATCGCCAACCAACATTTTTGTGTATGTGCATATGAAGCCGTCGCCATTACAAACTGTAAGTATGTATATAAAACAATTAAGCGTTTGTTTAAGAAATTGTATGGCTTTACTTTTGCGGAAGTAAATATAATTTTGTGTTTAGTATATAAATCATAAAGAGACGTGCGTCTTATATGAATACTAGGGGGTTTGCCCCCTGCTCGCTTCGCTCGCCAACCCCCGGCTCGCTACGCTCGCTGAAATCTCGGGGAAAAATGTGGAGTGAAAATAGGAAACATTTCTCACAGCTATAGCCAGACCTTATGTCATTTCTAATTAGATATCGGGAATTGTAAATTCAATTTTTCCCTATAGTTGGACTTAAGATAATAGTAATAAGTAGTACTTTATATAATACTAGGGGGTTTGCCCCCTGCTCGCTTCGCTCGCCAACCCCCGGCTCGCTACGCTCGCTGAAATCTCGGGGAAAAATGTGGAGTGAAAATAGGAAACATTTCTCACAGCTATAGCCAGACCTTATGTCATTTCTAATTAGATATCGGGAATTGTAAATTCAATTTTTCCCTATAGTTGGACTTAAGATAATAGTAATAAGTAGTACTTTATATAATATAGAGAATTTACATTTTCGCTGCTCGCTGTTTTAAAGTAAATAACTATAAATAACTTTATTTAAAAGTATATAAATAAAAAAAAATAAATAAAATACCGCTCGAACCGGCACTCGAACCCACAACATTTCGATCTCGAGTCTGCTGCTCTTCCATTAAGCCATTGCACCCGCTTGGACTCCAGCAGTTAAACTCGGTATAGATTAGGCTCTGTTCTGAAGCCTTAGAAGAGTGTTTTTTTTTTCATTGCGTAATATGAAAAATCAACAAAAGCGAGAATAAGAGAAAAGGAAGAGATATTTTAGGAAAAGCGAATAATAGGTCCATATGCTGCAAATTGAGTTTGAAAGTCGCAACAACAATGCAAAGCACGTTACTTTATTTAAAAGTATATAAATAAAAAAAATAAATAAAATACCGCACGAACCGGCACTCGAACCCACAACATTTTGATCTCGCGTCAAAATAACAAAGATCTTCATACAAAGTTTTAATTTGCATCTGGTTGTTCCTATGGCAGCTATATGATATAGTGGTCCGATCTTGACCAAATTTTCTCAGGATGTAGCAGTGAGTAAGAAATACATAATCTGTGAGTTTGGTTGAGATATCTCAAAAAATAACAAAGATCTTCATACAAAGTTTTAATTTGCATCTGGTTGTTCCTATGGCAGCTATATGATATAGTGGTCCGATCTTGACCAAATTTTCTCAGGATGTAGCAGTGAGTAAGAAATACATAATCTGTGAGTTTGGTTAAGATAGCTCAAAAAACAAAGCAAAATTTCATACTAAGCAATTTTGACCTTTGACCCCCCATTTTAGCCCCTTCCAGTGGGGATATCAAAAAATCCCGTCTTATTGCACGATAATTATGTCTCAGCTATGTTGTGTAAAAATTTCATCTTAATATCTTGAACCGTTTGGCCTACAGCGTGATGACTCGAGATGACAATGGAATCATTTATCACTTAGTTAAAGGCATATACTGAAAAAAAAAGCCTGCATTTTCATACGTCAAGCAGGTCTGAATTTGGAATATACTTACCTCAGGCTTTACTGGGCGGTTATTCTAACCACTCATGCCTTACACACTGACATACTAGACTCACACATATAATTACACATCACCGTAACCCAGCCAGCAAAGTTAGGAGCGCTCTAAATTATGTGTCTGAAAAGAGCCGATATTAAGAGTGTTTTCTGAGTAGACACATAAATAAGAGCATTTTCTGAGCAAATTTGGGGGTTGCTCCACATAGGCTCAAAAAGAGCTCATATGTGTGAGCATATTCGGAGTTGCGGTAAGTAAGTACAAAGTAAAAACCTCGCTTAAAATAACGGTGTGCAGATCGCTTATCGCAAAATGTTCTAAAATTGACAATTTTATTTAGTTTGAACATTGAAGAAGTGTAAGTTGGCATTTTTTACCAATCAAATTTACATTCTTTCAGTTCTTTCAAATATGAAAGTTATTTATGCAATGTTAAAAAAAAATGGTTAGAAAGGGAACACAAGTTGCTACGCAGATATATAATCGCCTCGTAGAGCAAAGTATGAATAGCAGATTAAGAAGAGATTCCAAATCAAAACTTTTAAAAAGATGTTTGAATGGAAATATTTTCTCAATTCAAAATAAAAGCATATATATGTATGTCCATAAATGCTCCAGACCACATATACATTGTAGATTCCAGAGTTTTTAAAATTAATAATTTTGTGGAAGCAAACAACGAGGTATTTGTAAAATCAAATGAAATTTTACTTAATAAAGATCTTTTTACGTTACCTCTAAAATCAAGCCTTTTAGGCATAAAATTATCCCAATCACTAGTTATTAGTGACATACCAATAGTTCATAAAGTAGCAGACGTTACACGAAAAGCTTTATTATTTTTAATCTTTTGTCACCAGCGTGCATTATTGTTATTCCATTAATGAATGATTTCACTGAGCAATTTTTGAGCACTGGCACGCATTCAGATGAATCAACTTTGGCCAATGAAGTTGCCTATACTCAGCTAACTTCTAGCTATGCGAATCCATCCACATCAAGTAAGTATAGGTTTGAAAATCTATCTTCAAAGAAAACTAAGTAATTTTGCCCTTTTTAGATATGTTGCAGCTTATTTACGACCAACTGCAAGAATTAAACAAAAATGTAGAAGGTATAGAATAAAGACTTTTCAATTTACAGACCAAACCAAAATATATTTTTATAGATCTTAATGAACGCTTAATTACATTGGAAGCTGATAACACTAACATTCAAACTCGCATTTTAACGGAAGTGATAGCACAACGAAAGCTTGTTCAAGGAAATAAGCCTCGTATGTTGCTACCACCAAAATCCTTCAATAAAATTGAAGACATCGAAAAATTTGAAAAGAATTTAAATAATTCAGCAGAATTGTGCGAAAAACTGGTAAGAGTAACTAAAAATGCTCTGTAATTTTCAATAAAATGCAGTCGTTTCTTTTTTTTTATATGTATTTATATTTATTTGGAAGAAAATTTTTTCGGATGAGATTGCTGTTAAGTATTCATGGAAGGGGACTCACACTAAAATGTGTGTTCTGAGCATGGCGATAACGTCAGCTGTGAGAAAAAAAATTTGTTGCACTTAAAATATTTTATATTTTTACTTTAATCCATTTTTCCATCCTTTACCAAAATGTTTTTTCTATGTTTTTAAAATAACATTTTTTTTTACTCTTTTAAGGTGCTTTTAATCAAAAATTTGCCGTGGATGAAAAATAGATTTCATCAATTTCCAGCAAATGGTTTCAAACTGCAAATGACATAATTAAATATTATAATAAACCAAAAAACCATTTGACTAAGGAAAATTAATGGTTTATATATGGGTTAAAATTTAAGATTTAGTTTGAAAGATTTCCATATTTTTTATATAATAATACACATATGCATAGAATTTAAGAATTAATTTTTAAGATTTTTCCAATTTTCCGTATACTTTTTGAGACAAATAAAAAGCAAATATAACATCTGAATTTTATTGATTGAAATTATTCCAAAAAATATAGCGCAAGCTAACTTTGGCGCGCCAAAGTTTGGATACCCTTGCAGTGCCCTGTGTAAGCCGACAGATTTTTTTCAAAATTTGTTGAATGTTGATTTTTAACCGATCGTTCCTATGGCAGCTATATGATATAGTAGTCCAATTTAAACAAAATTTGGTCAGCCTATTTTAAACTTATTCAAACACACAATGTGTATATTTGGTTGAGATATCTTGAGAAACAAAAAGTTTTTCATACTAAATGGTGTTTTCGAACCGATCGTTCCTATGGCAGCTATATGATATAGTAGTCCGATTCACACCAAATTTGGTCAGCCTGTTTAAAAGTTAATCAAACACACAATGTGTATATTTGGTTAAGATATCTTGTGAAACAAAAAGTTTTTCATACTAAATGTTTATTTCCAACCGATCGTTCCTATGGCAGCTATATGATATAGTGGGCCGATCTTGACCAAATTTTCTCAGGATGTAGCAGTGAGTAAGAAATACATAATCTGTGAGTTTGGTTGAGATATCTCAAAAAATAACAAAGATCTTCATACAAAGTTTTAATTTGCATCTGGTTGTTCCTATGGCAGCTATATGATATAGTGGTCCGATCTTGACCAAATTTTCTCAGGACGTAGCAGTGAGTAAGAAATACATAATCTGTGAGTTTGGTTAAGATAGCTCAAAAAACAAAACAAAATTTCATACTAAGCAATTTTGACCTTTGACCCCCCATTTTAGCCCCTTCCAGTGGGGATATCAAAAAATCCCGTCTTATTGCATGATAATTATGTCTCAGCTATGTTGTGTAAAAATTTCATCTTAATATCTTGAACCGTTTGGCCTACAGCGTGATGACTCAGTCAGTCAGTCAGTCAGTCAGTCAGTCAGTCAGTCAGGACAAAGAGTTTTATATATATAGATAGAGAATTTACATTTTCGCTGCTCGCTGTTTTAAAGTAAATAACTTTAAATAACTTTATTT
>JAWNMD010000313.1:0-40116 GCA_035044365.1 Drosophila neotestacea
TTACATAGTACAATTTTTTTCCCAAACCATATAAGCAAAATAACTCGGTAACGTTAGAGATTTTTATTGATATGAATATTTCTAAAAGAATATAGGGCATCTGGTAGTCATACGCACTCTATGTGCTCCTTTTTTTGTGTAACTGTCGGAGTGTTCTACAATCAACTTAAACTAAGATTACATGAGCGGCCCTGCTAAGCCACACTCATAGAACGCAGCGGAGGGCCAGCAAAGCCACTGCGAGTGGTATGCCCCAATGGAGTCATGCCCATTCAGAGTCAACGCCTCCTGGTGTAGGGGTAGAGGCATTTTGCTATTTGTATTTAAAATAGGATTTACCTTGGGTTTTGTCACTATGCGCACTTCGCATTTAGCGCCCTTTTAATTTGATTTAATGTGGCTACGTGTGACATGTCAGCGACTTTTTCCGGCTCTCTCACACACTCTTTCTCCCTGTCTGTCTCTCTGTAATTTAATGCGTCTGTTGTCTGGTGCATTATGTGTCTTGAGTAAATGTGATGTGCGTGTTGTGTTCCTTGCACAATTTGTGTGAATTAAAAAGTAGTCAACAGCTTGGACCCCAATGTACTGGACAAGTGAAAACTTGTATTAAGATCACAGCTTAACAAAGCAAGCGACTAAAACTTCAAGCTCGTGTACAACAAACTGATCCATTTGTGGCCTCGTAAGATTATTCGAATTAAAATTCAGTATTTACAGACTCTGATGTGAAGTAAAATTGAAAATTCCGACGCAACGGATTCTTGTTGTCGCAGCTCTCACCTCAAATTAAATGCTAAATATTGCTATGGGGGCGCTGGTTGCTTGCTTCTTGATGATACCACGAACTACGTAGGTCTGCCTGCACATCAAAGCAAGCAGAATTGGTGCCAGCGGCAACACTTTGAACTTGCGTCTTGTTTGGGCTGTCTTTGCTTTTTTGGCTTAACCGCAATTAAAACAGATTTCTTGTTGATGTTGATGTTGTCTTTGGTAAATTTGTGTAAATCAATTGTATGAGTAGCTTAAGCAATTAATTTGGTCGAATTTAAATTAAGTTATGCCTTCCACAATTTGTTTTACTTCAAAAGTTTTAACTCTGCATTGAACAACAGTTTAAGCGATAATCTTTTATTTGTGATGACTTGCAATTTATTTGTTAACTCTGTTAAAGGACTTAACAGGGCTGCAAAGTTCCACTACCAAGTTAGACAGCTCATTAGTGGCAACGTGTTGTCAGTGCTTTAAGCACCGCTTGCTTAAATAAGTAGGCATTTGTTCTGCACAATTCTCCATATGCGCTCGCTTTGCTGCATGATTAATATGCTTTCAGTTCACATAGAAGTGAGTATTCCTGTTCGCTTCTACAAAGACTTAGTCGACCATGTTTTGCGCTGTCTGCAAGTTAATTTATAGACTTATCAACACTTAATCACCGGAAAAATTGAATCGGGACGCATGTGTGTGTAAAATGCACAGAGAGTGCGAGTATTACGAGTAAATATATCCAGACGTTATTGCCACGCGTGTTGATTACTTGCCTCATCCAGAGACAGAGGCTTAATAGTTGTTAGTTAGTTGTGCGTGCTCCTCTTTCTCTCTGGCTTGGCACAACGCATTTGACGTAATTTATGCTTTATAGCCTACCAAGATATGAAAAGTCACACACACACGCAAACATACTGACACTCACACACGCATAATATATCAGAGGCTATATTTTTCAGCCGCCGCTCAACATGTTGACTTTTATGCCATTTTCTGCGGTTTCCAAGCTAACTGTGGTCAGACACCGTTGTTGTTGTTGCTGATATTTATGCGTTCATATAAATAGCATGGGGGCTGTATCCGGGTTCATATTGTTAGATTTAAGGTGATGTTTCTCTATAAACATGCCGCCGTATTTTAAAATATTTAAATGTATCTTTGCCGCAAAGAGTTGCCTACATAATATAAGTGACCTTCAATCATACTTGGCAATTTTCAAAGTTCATAACACGCATTTGTCATAAAATGGTTAACACACGCAACCAAACACACACACACACACACATGTGTACGTACTGAAGTCTACCAATTGGCTAGGACAATTGCTGACGATTTGCTTGCAGCATCAATTTCCTAGCTCGCCCTATACACACATATCTTATATATTCTCTTCTTTCTTCCCATTCTCCCACTGTGCCAATTGCACGCGTGCTCAATCTGTGACATATGAGTACAGTGAGTGCGAGGACTGTGTTTGCTGATTCGCCTCACACGCACTCACACATGCAGACAAACATCAGGAATTTTTTTCTATTTGCCAGAACTCTTGTCTCTGTTTGCCTAATGATTGCAACAACGTGACGCATGGGCATTTTTATACCCTGTATCCAAAGCAATGAGCAGGGTCCTTATAAAAGTAACTCTAACTAAGTGACCTTATAGGTTTAATATACATTAAAGCTGCGACTTTTTATCTTCATATTTTTATAGATACTGAGCAACCAAAAAAATTCACTAAATGTATTCATTTATTGGGTTCTCTTTAATTTTAAGCATTATTAGCTTGTGATGATTACTGTCTTCACTTCCTTTGGTACATTTTGATACTAGAGGATGTTCTAGTCGAGTTAGAAAGATCATTACTTTCATAGTCATCGTTTTGGGGTTTGCGCAATATTCCTTGTGTATTGCATTTGGCCTGATCCTTATTGTGAGCCATTTGGCAAACATGTGCGTTACTAGTTTGTGTACGATGGCAGCTTGATGAAGTATTGTTTATGAATCATAAACTGATTTGCTTATTCGTAAAGGCGCGTCTGCCACTTGCCAATTCAGTTGACGTGTTTTGCATCCAAGTCGCAGAGTTTTGGTTATTGAATTTTTTTCTGCTCTTATTTGTTGACGTTAACGCTTTATTAAATTTGGGCCCGAAAAGCACGCAACATTTTGACGCCACTAATTTGTGCGCTAATTGCTTTAAGCCAAAACAACCCGCACAATGTGAAGAGTCAGCCCCTACAAACCCGCTGAACAGCCGTCGAATAGTAGCCTCTCTGCTTTCAAAAAGGCCATTAAAAATTGATTTATTTTTAATTATCAGTGACGTGCCGCAAAACCATAAATATACGTGAAAATTTATTGCAACGTCAACGGTCGACAACTCGCAAAAATGTTCTCGCGTGCGTGGAAGCCCCTATATGATACAACAGTATATACTCTATTCTCGCATGCTATAGAAAACATTTAGAATACAACCACAGAAAGAGAGGGAGAAAGGGAGAGAGAAAGAAATTCACATTCACGCCAATTGGCGCCATATTTAACAAGAACATTGCAAATTTTAATGGGCCTATAACAAATTTTGGGGACTCTGTTGTTAGTTGCACTAGCCGTTGTTATTGCAGCTGTCGCTTGCAACCAAAAGAGACGAGAATGCATTCAAAATTGTATTATCATAGCAGTTAACACGCCTGTCGCCTGTTGCTGTTGCTATAGATGTTGCCATTACCGTTGCCTGTTGACCAACACATTTTACTAATTTATTAACTAAACCAAACAATAGCAACGCCAACACGCAAATATTTGACCAGACCACCCCTCGCCACACAGTACATGAATCACCCGTAGATTTACATACAATCATATGTACATCGAAACATTATATGTTCCTAATTTTCTAAAATTAATAGCAAAAAATTAACTCAATTATTATGTCTCACGGTGTATAGGAAGTTCCTATTGGGAACATAGAATCTTTTCGGGGGTCATAACTTTGGTTATATGTACATAGGTATTTTAGTTTGTGGAGCACGTAAATTCTTTTGGTCTGTAATATAGACTGTATATTATGTTGCCATATATGAACTGGAATTCGTTGAAATTTGGTTCTAATTGAATAAGGACACTTTCCTACCATTTGATAGACTATGCATTTTATACATTGACCACACATACATCTACGCTATATATCTTTTTGTGGCTGGACGCATTTAATGAATTTTTCATGTCATCGCCATTTGATTCCGCAGTGTTTCAGTTAAATTTTAAATAATTTAACGCTCAGCTTTGCTTACCGCATTGCCATTTAAATCAATTTTTGATTTTTCAGTTTTCAATTGGGAAGGACCGCATTTTGATGAGGAGCAAATTCAAAAGGAAAAATAATAGTTGAAAACTGTTGTGTTGCATTTAAATTTTGCGTTTTCAACCCTTTCATGACTGTAACTACAAACCTTACCTTCCGTCGTCGTTTTCAAATATTTGGAATAATAATTTATTTAAAGGGGTTTTTTCATTGCTTGTACCTGAATGGCGTCGAAATTGATACGCTAAACTGCATAACGCTGATTATTACATTTACATGAAAATACAAAAATTAAAAGCAACAGGGAAATACATTAAAAAAATACAGTAAGCTACAGTGGAGCAAGCTCGACAGTAGGAGACCCAGTACTTTTTGAGTGCAAAGCGTTCACTATTGGTCGTTCTTCAATAATGCGTATCAAACAATAGATGGCGCCACTACGAAGTTAATAAACACAGAGGTCGCTAACGTCTCTTCTTCTTCCTTTTGCCCGTAACATTGTTAGTTGAATAACTTCCGTGTTTATCATCCGATTGGAATGAAATTTTCTGGACTGGTTTGGATCATAGTGTATATTATAAGTACCAACAATCAAGGCGATAACATTAAAGGGGCTTCTTTAATTCGACTTCGAAATTTTGTATTTCAATTTCCGGGGGTGGAAGGGGGCGTGGCAAACATCTAAAACAAACTTGATCAATGGTAGATGTGGATGATCCTACATACCAAATTTGGTGTCTCTAGTTCTTATAGTCTCTGAGATCTAGGTGTTCATATTTTTGAAATTTTGAACAGCCGTATACTATCCGTTCATTATCCGATCCGGATAAAACTTTCCGGACTGGATTGGACTATAGAGTTTATCATGTATGCCAAAAATCATATCGCTAGCATTAAAGGAGCTTTCGTTATTCGACTTTGAAATTTTGTTTCAAATTTACGGGGGCGGAGGGAGGCGTGGCAAAAATCTAAAACAAACTCGTTTAATGCGAGATACAGATGAACGTACATGCCAAATTTGGTAGCTCTAGCTCTTATAGTCTCTGGGATATAAGTGTTCAAAAAAGGGACAGACGGACAGACAGACAGACATGGCTATATCGACTCGGCTGTTGATGCTGATCAAGAATATATATACTTTATGGGGTCTGCCACGCCTCCTTCTGCCTGTTACGCACATTTTTTTTGCACAAACTTAATAGACCCATTTGTACTTTTTTAAAGTACTGGGTCTAAATATAGCACAACCTAACTTTGGTGCGCCAAAGCTTTTATACCCTTGCAGTGCCCTGTATAAGCCGAAAGTTTTTGTTACAAAATTTGTTAGATGTTGATTTATTTCGAACCGATCGTTCCTATGATGGCTATATGATATAGTTGTCCGGATTAAACCAAATTTGGTCAGGCTGTATAAAACTATACAAAAACTGTATACACAACTTGTGAGTTAATTAAGTTATTTAAAAAAAAAAGTTTTCATACTAAAGGTTGATTTTGATCCGATTGTTCCTATGTCTGCTTTTTGATATAGTAGTCCGACTTGGACGAAATTCGGTAAAGATGTATGAAACTCAATGTGTGAGATTGGTTGAGATAGCAGAAAAGTTTTTCATATGTTGATTTCAAACCGATCTTTTCTATGGCAGCTATATGAAGTAGTGATCCGATCCGGGCGGTTCCGACATATGTACTGCAAGTACCAAAAAGCGGACCTGTACCAAGTTACATCAAGATAGTTTAAAAATTGAGAGACTAGTTGGAATAGAAACAGACGGGCAGACAGACGGACAGACTGGCATGGACATACCGACTCAGCTCTTCGCCCTGATCAAGAATATATATATACTTTATATACTTTATGGGGTGTGTGAGGCCTCCACATTTCGTGAAAAAATTATAATACTCTCTGCAAGGGTATAAAAATATAATTTTTTTGATTTAACAAAGCCAGCATTCAGAACTATTGCATTTCAAAAGGTCGTATTCAACCTTTTGCCACACCTGACATTTCATGTTGCAGCAGATTTGTGTATGCTCTCACATATTTGTT
The DNA here is from genome assembly GCA_035044365.1 of Drosophila neotestacea. Lineage (NCBI taxonomy): Eukaryota > Metazoa > Arthropoda > Insecta > Diptera > Drosophilidae > Drosophila > Drosophila neotestacea. The sequence goes on from JAWNMD010000313.1 coordinate 6,123, forward strand.
GCGGAATTAATTATTAACAATGTGAGCTTATTTTTGATTTGGTTTTATTTTATAACAAATTTTATTATTAACTTAAATGATGGTTTAATGCATGTATAAATTAAAGCACAACTTATTGTGTTTGAAATCTTTGAAATGTAATTTAAAATTTGTAATTTATGAATTGTGTGCACATAAAATGCAAAAATGCCAAATACCAAACGCCAAGTGCCGCCTCCATAAAGAAAAAAGGTAATTAGAATTCATGACACGTGCTATGAAATATCACACATACGCAGTGTGGCGTATGTGAGTGCGAGGAAAAGGCAAAGTCACGGCTAGCTAAATGTGTGCCAACTTGATTTACGATTTTCAGATACACACACACACAAATACACACAAAAATACATAAAGAAAAGCAGCAAAGGAGCATAGAAGCAGTGCCAAGTAATTTATGACAATGCGCTAGCCGCAAAAACTTCAAGCTGCAATCAAAGCCAAATGGCTAAGGCTAAGCTAGAAATCCCATATAAATGTCAAGAATCTAACGATGGATGCTTCAAGCAGCAGCGGCAGTTGCATTAGTTGCTGCTGCTCTCAAGATGCCTGCAGTTGCATTAGAAATCCGGCTGCTGCTCCTGCTAAACAAGCCGCAACTCCAATGAGGCAACCAAGCAATAGTAAAAAGTGTCACATTCTTTTTGTTGTTGCTGTTGCTGTGGTGAAAATTTATGCAGCTTTTGCATGTTAAATGTGTGTGTGTGTGTGTGTTGTGTTGTGCTGTATGTAGGTTGTGCCGTGGCTTTTAATGGCGTGAAGTCAGCGGCGCGTGAAACAGTCATGAAGCATCTTAATAAATTACTTTGGGGATTATGGTGCACAATTTTTAATATTGCTGCAAACTGAACACGGAAAAAGGCAAAGGCAACGGCAACGGCAATAATGTTGTTGTTTCAACCGCGGTTCGCCAGACGGCGCGCCGTCATTGCTGATGTAAAGTAAACACACACACAATATATATATATATATATATATATATATATATATATATATATATATATATATATATATATATATATATATATATATATATATATATATATAGTAAGTATATATATAGTATGTAAATAGAGAGAGAGAGATAGAGAGAGAGACTGAGAGAGAGAAGACAGGTTGACAGACAGACGCTTGACTTTTCGAATTTAATGAAATTTATGCAATTTTTCTTATTTGTCAAGTGCACTTCGGCCGCGTCGACGTCGCCGGCAGAGTCGGCAACAATGCAAAGCAATGCATCAAACGGGTGGCATGTTGTTGTTGCGTCTTGTCTGTTGCTGTGGGTGGTCTTTTTGGCTTAAATATAGACAGGGATGACAGTTATATATGACAAGTACAACTATCAATACATAACTTCTCTATGAGCATTTAGCTAATCAGTAACTTCTCTTAAGTTGCATATCAGTATAAAAGTTGATTTGAGTTGTCTTGATTTAAAAAAAATTGTGTTTAAAATCTTAACAGTTTACTAAATAACGAACACCACCTTGCCTATCAATAAGACAACTTCAAGTCTAAAGAGCTGACATTTTCCACATTTTGAGGTTTCTCGAAAATCTTCGGTTATGTGTTGTGTGAAAAGCTAACATGTCTCCTATTTCTATTTCACCACAAAATGTTATTTCTGATGCACGAGTATATCGTATTGCAACATCCCATGTTAATGTACATGATAATAACATATTCTGTAAACAAGCCCCCGGCTAGCTACGCTCGCTAAAATCTCGGGGAGAAATGTGGAGTGAAAATAGGGAACACTTCACACAGCTATAGCCGGACCTTATGTCATTTCTAATAAGAAAGCAAAAAATGTTAATCCAAATTTTTCCTGCAATTGGATTCAAGATAATAGTACTTATGCAATGTACAGAATTTACATTTTCACTGCTCGCTATATTAAAGTTTTCGCTGCAATTGGATTATAGCAGCAAGAGCGAGTAACAGTTCCATATACGGTAAATTTATTTTGAAAGTCGCAACACCAATGAATCGTAACCCCCCCCCCCCCTGCTATTCATTATTTATTAATAGTATCAAAAGCCACTGTTCCTATGGCAGCTATATGATATAGTCATTCAATCTTAACAAAATCTTTCAGGATGTAGCAGCGAACAAGAAATACATTATCTGTGAGTTTGGTTGAGATAGCTCTAAAAACAACAAAGGTCATCATACTAATGTTTTATTTGCATCTGATTGTTCCTATGGCAGCTATATAATATAGTCGCCCGATCTTCGCCAAATTGGCCGATACCTCAAAAAAAAAAATGTTTTTTTTTTTCATGTTAAGCAATCTTGACACTTGCCCCCCATTTTAACCTCTTTCAGGTAAAATATCGCAAAACGCAGTCTTATTGGACGATAATTAGCTTTACCTGTTTCGTCTTCCGCGGGATCAGAAAGTCAGTGAATCAGTTAGGACAAAGAGTAGAGTTATATCGGTCGAATGGTAAGAAGGCTAAAAAGACTTCGAATCTTTTATATTTTTGGACACAGAGTGTTATATTCTTGGCTTTTAAAGTTGAAAATTATTTTTTGTGCGTATACACATGTTTACTTAATAATTAACGAAATTATTATTGGTGTCAAAAATGTAAATTTTGTTTTCGGATATCTATATTTTAAAGCTGCCATATAAATTATATTATCTACAGATGGTTATTTGGTAATGTGTACAACATAGTACGATACAATAAAAACACTAGGCAAACATTTTTTGCTTTTTTTTATGGTCGTCGGCCAAGTTTTGCTTTTTATGGTAGATATGGGCCAAAAGATTAAATATAATGACTTTCAAAAACTTTCCTGTGTGTAGTTTTTGTTAAACAGATTTCAAAAGTATTATAATTTTGTCACGTCTTTTTGCTGCACGCAGTACATATGTCGGATCGGATCGATGTCTCATATAGCTGCCATGTGAATTATCGGTTAGAAATCAACATTTAAGATGAAAAACTTTTTTGTTTCTTAGAATATGTCAACCAAACTCACACATTGTGTGTTCGATACAGTTTCAGACATCCTTACCAAATTTGTTTCAACTATATCATATAGCTGCGATAGGAACGATCGGTTCAAATTCAACATTTTGTAAAAAATCTGATGGCTTATGCAGGGATATGCAAGGGTATCCAAACTTTGGCGCGCAAAAGTTAGCTTGCTCTATATTTATACTCTTGCAGAGGGTATTATAATTTTGTCACGAAATGTGTAACGCATTGAAGGAGGCCTTACAGACCCCATAAAGTATATATATACTTTCGTGATATGTCGTGTCGTGTCGATATAGCCATGTCCGTCTGTCCGTCTGTCTGTCTGTCTGTCTGTCTGTCTGTCTGTCTGTCTGTCTGTTTCTATGCAAACTAGTCTCTCAGTTTTGAAGCTATCTTGATGAAACTTGGTACAGGCCCGTCTTGCTGCACGCAGTACATATGTCGGAACCGGCCGGATCGGATCACTATATCATATAGCTGCCATAGAAACGAGTGGTTCGAAATCTATATTTATCATGAAAACTTCTTTGTTTCTCAAGATATCGCAACCAAACTCACAGATTGTGTGTGTGATATAGTTGCATACATCCCTACCAAATTTGGTTTAAATCGGACTACTATATTATATAGCTGCCATAGGAACGATCGGTTCGAAAAACTTTTCTGTTTCTCAAGATATCTCATCCAAACTCACAGATTGTTTGTCTGATATAGTTGCATACATCCTTACAAAATTTGGTTCAAATCGGACTTCTATATCATATAGCTGCCATAGGAACGATCGGTTCGAAAAACTTTTCTGTTTCTCAAGATATCTCATCCAAACTCACAGATTGTTTGTCTGATATAGTTGCATATATCCTTACAAAATTTGGTTCAAATCGGACTTCTATATCATATAGCTGCCATAGGAACGATCGGTTCGAAATCAATATTTAGTATGAAAAACTTTTTTGTTTTTTGAGATATCCCAACGAAAGTCACAGATTGTGTGTCTGATATAGATTTATATAGCCTAACCAAATTTGGTGTAAGTCGAACTACTGTATCATGTAGCTGCTATGTGAACGATCGGTTCGAAATCAAAATCTAACAATGTAAATTTTAGCTCGTCGGTGCGAGCTCTGGGATGGGCTTCAAAAAATCTAATATTTGCACACCTTATTATTTTACAGCGGGCCACCGATTCCGCACCCAAGAAATTGGGAAAAAAAGTGTTTTCCAGCCTAATGCTCATGTATCATGATACCTTAAATTTGGTATCATGATACAGTATCAGTCACGGTCATCAGATAGAGCGGATGTATCACAAAATTTATCAGAGAGCAAGTGAGCCTGGTAAACACAAACAATGATTAGTAGATACATTCATTATCTTTGGGAATCTGTAAAGATTTTTAAAAGACGATTTTCGGCATCAGGGGGACCATATGTATCAGAAAATATGATTTTTGGCCAGGGGGAGTTTTGGCTGTTGCCTAGAGTAATTGATTATCTTCAACCCAAATACATGTATACTCGTATTTGGAGAAAAGTTAAATATAATGGAATTTACGCATTAAATATTAATATTCACGTATGTACAAATTATGTTTTTTCATTTTCTATGAAGTGCGAATGGTTTGTTCGAAGTCGGAAACTTTTGCGCCTGTCTGACAGGCGAAAGCAGAAAAGTTTTTTCAGTTTCGGGAATTTTAAAGTGGCAGGGGTGTTCAAAAATCAGGGAACTTGTTGCTTAAGCCGAGCTAGGAGTTGGTCTGAAAAGTGGCGGGGTCGTGCCTAATGATGATTATTTCTAGTCCATTCCTATTTAGCAGTTCTCTTTTGTTGTCGGGAGAAAGGGAAATAAGAGGAAAAGAGAAAATGGGGAGAACATTACATTTTCATTGTTGGCCAGCCAAGCGCAATGGATTTAGCTTTGGCTTTGGCTAGGACTTTGGCCGTTGGATGGTTATGTTTCTTTTTCTTTGGCTTATGCTTTCAACGGATTTTGGTCAGGCTGTCGCACAGGGAAAATGGTACGAAATGTCGTCATGGTGTCATTTGAAATCGACACACAAAAAAATTGCAGCTTACTTGAGGGCAATGACAACGAAGACGACAAAGACAACAGCCAACCGCAGCGGTAGCGGCTAATGTGCTCGTTGCTACTAAAGACTGGCCAGCCAAGTTAATGAAACCAATAAATTAATTTTAATGATTGCACACAGATACTCGGACACTCACACAGATACGAAGATGGAGATAGAGAATCTCTATCCGGGTTAGGTAGGCAAAGGCGTGCAGTTTGCGCTGCGTCAGCGTTTGTTCTCTATGCTGGTTGCCTTCGGTTTAAGGGGCGTGGCAATTGCCATAAGTAATTGACAAAATCTTAATTAGTTCTTGGCATGTCCATTGAGTAGCTACCTTTAGCTGTTGAGTTTAATTAGCAGCTGCTGTTTGAGTTTAATCAAATTAAAAATGCCAAAAGGTCATTTCAGGTTTCGTGTCGTATTGAAGCAAAAGTTCACATAGCACAATTAAGAGCCATCGCCAAAATTAAATTACATTTCGATTAACTAATATGCATGCCAATTAAGTTTTCTACATTGAAAACCAAAATGTAAGTTTGTGAGTTTGTAAATGGGGGTGTCAGTGTCAACTTAATCAATTCAACTCAAACCCAATTCTTGCCTGCTCAATACAAGAATCCTGTGCGTGTTTTAAGCTGTGTGTGTGTATGCGTATTTGCTTGCATAGAAAACAAACTGCAAGCTGTTGACGTTCAGGAATTTTCCACTTGCACTTGCCAACTGCCACTTGAAGCTATAAACTGTGAAGAGCACTTTCGGCTGCAGCTGCACCAGCAACATCAGCTTCGGATGAGGCAGCTGCCCCAATGAGTGTCCTTGAAATTGAGTACAGCTGCCACTGCAACTAAAGCTGTCTATATATGTATATATCTGTATACATGTGTGTGTGTGTGAGTGTGTGTATAACGTCCAGACTCAGCCAGCTGGCCGCCTCTTATAGACTAGAGACTAGAAAAATGTGTATAATTTAAAGCAACCAATTTGTAGACATTTATCCGACTGGACGAGGTCAATTCAATGTTCGAGAATTTAATTAGTGGCCAGAAAGAAGAAGTTGAAATTTAGCACATTTAATAATTCAATACATTTTCAGGGTGAAGTTTTGGTTTGCGAGTGAGAGCGTAGGAGCAAGTCCTGTAATTCGGGTCCTTCCGGCTTAAGTCCACTATTGTCAAAGTGTCAAAGTAATCCTTCCTTGTACAAAGGGTTTACATTAAATTAATTGACGAACACTTGTAAAGTCAATTAAATTTTCCCGACTGACTGATTGACTAACTGTCTGATTGACTGACTGACTGACTGACTGACTGAATGTTCTCGTTATTGTCCTTGTTGCTATTGACATCGTTAAAGAGATTACAAAGGGTCAAAGGGATAGCAGCGATTTCTCATAATTGCCTGTTGCCTGCGGCCAGCCGAAAATTCTTTCCATTGATGTTTTTGTCTGTCCTTTTTATTACCCGCCCACATTTACATACATATTTACCCACCCACATACGCACACACAGAGAAGGTGGAGTTTTGCTGACATTTGGTTGTCAAACTAATTAAATTTTGCTGGCCACGCTGGGGCAGCTACAGCCAAATTGGCGCCTCAAATTGGTAATTTCCCGGTCTGAAGTGCAGCTCAAACACGTAAAAGAAAACGAGCCAGCGTCGCGTGGACCAGTTGACTCCGTTGCCTCTGTTGCCTCCTTTTGCTTCCTTGCCGCATCAACTGGTGCTGCACATTGTGCAATTAGCCAACAGTCGCACTGACAATCAAGCAAACGGCAAGTGGCGAGTGGCAAATGGTAAGCGGCAAATGGCGACAATGCTGCCGACGAGGCGTATGTCCTTTGTGTGCATGTCCTTTATATTTATAGGGATGAGGAGAAGGGCGGTAAGGGGGTGGGGCTAACTGCAGTTGAGTTGCCTAATTACTTGTAAGTTGGCGAATTTGTGGCAAGACGATTGTAGAGCTTCAACCAAATTCAATTTGTCCTCATACTTCGGTCAATTCAAAGCGAGCGACGACCACGTCATGCCGGATGCCGACATCGCGTACATGCACATCCGTATCCGGTTTCCTGTAGTGACAACGATAACGACGCCTTCTTGATTGCCATCGCGTAATTATTTTTTAAGCACTTTGTCTGCCTGCGAAATTAGACTTAACTAAGCCAATTTTTTTGTGTAGACTCGAAATTTGAATAGCTTGCAATTCCAACGTGCTCTCAGCCGGAGGGTCGTACACCCAGACAGACACAAACACATACACACAGCTGTATATTGGGATATGCTCTTGTTGGTTCTTCTGGTTTTCACCATTTTTTTTCCTTTCAGCTGCTGCTGCTTTTGTTGTTCTTCTTGTTGGTGCTGTTGTTGTTTGACTGCTTTGTCCAATTAGTAACAGTTTGGGTTACGATTTCATTTCTTTTATTGTGCTCGTTATCCTTTTTATTTTTGCCTCTACCTCTGCCACTGGCGCCGCCTCTGTCTCTGACTCTGGATATGCCTCTGCTGGCAGTGCTCAAATTTGATATCCTTGTTATGGAAAATTACCGCATATACTCGGTACAATTATTTTGTTGGCATTGCGTGAGGCATAACCCTCTCCGTTGTCATATCAAACCGAATCATATTTATATAAATTTCTTTATGTATTTATGTTGCTTTCAAGAATGTCAGTGCACTCGATGCCTGGATCTTTGCATCCCTGTTTATTGTCCTAGCGTTCAATATTGTCGCCCCTTCGATTATTTATGATGCTCGCTTGCAGCGCCATGCCGTGCCACATTCCCGGCGGGTCTGTGGCCAAGTTTTAGTAGTCATCGTTTGCCCAGTAATAAATTTATGTTTTTTTATTTCCTTCTGACCCAATTTTATCCCCAAATACACATACACAACCACACTCACATACAAGCTTATAAAGTGTCTGGGCATTTTTCTTTGCTCGTGTACTTTTCCCTCTTCCTTTTGCCTGTCTAAAAATTTTTCCAATTGATAAATTATTTTATGGCAAATACACAAATTCTCTCATACGCATGTCCTGAGTGTATGTGGTCTGTATGTTCGGTTTTTGTTGTTGCGGTTTGCTTTTCGATTTTCCCTTTGGGTTGCCTGTCAACCGGACAGGAATTGTCTCTCCATTCTGGGACTTTTCGCTTATTTCCTTAAGCATAAAACTGTACATCTTATACGGGGTATGTACATAAGTAATATCCCTGTGTATTCCAGCGTATTTCCGTCTGTATCGACGTTGGTTGTCATTGGCACGGACTTCATCTAACCATCAGCTCCTCAAACCACACTCGACTCCCAATCGGACAACAGCTGAAGCACATAAAATCAATCATATTTGCTTCATTTTTTTCCATTTTCCCTTTCACTGGTTCTTATTCCTTCCTTCGTATTTTTTGTTTACTTGCTTACCAATTTGTTGCTTTGCCTCCTTTCTGAGGACTTACATTTCTGGAAAGTAATTTCTGGCTTGTGAATTATTATAGGGTATTTAGCAGTTGGTCTTGCTGGTCATTTTGTGCATCATTACGCAAGCTTATAACAAATTTAAATCAATTTGTAAAGCATTTAAGTTTTTCTTCTCAAAATATGCAACATTAATTTTAATACAATTGTTTATGGACCGCATATGGGCGGGTGGGTCGAGTTGATGAGAGGAAGGCGCAAATGATGCGCAGATTATTTTCTTTTTTGCTCTCCTTGTGTTTGCTCTATTTTGTGTGTCATGCATGCACAACTGCCATGTCATATTAAGTGTAGAGGTTGTTAAAAAAAAATGCAGAACAAAAAAATTTAGAAAAAAAGTTGTTATAAAACCAATGCTAAAGGCCGTGCCAAATCAAAGCCAACAATATTTTGCAGGATTATTTCAGTTGGCTTGCCGTTGAGTGCACATAAAAAGATAAAAGTAGGGAGAGAAACTACACTGCCACCAGAGAGAAAGAGAGACAGAGAACGAGTGCGCGCTGGTGACACAGAAAAAAATGTGCGCTACGCTCCAAAATTTCTGTTAATTTGGCAGCGTGTTCTGTGTTTTTGCCAGACTTCTGCTTCGCATCGTTTAGATTTTTTTACGCTTTACTTGAGTTTTATTTTTATTTTGAGTGCGGCATTTTTGGGCAAACAAATTTTGTCCCCCCTTGGTTTATGGGTTTGCTCCCTCTCCTTTTACTCCCTCAGACATTGGTTGTGTGCGGATATGCAAAACGCAGCGTGCACATAAATTTTAGTGTTTGGTCTACGCTTATTTGCATAGGAATTATGTATTTGGGGACGATGGCTTAGCAGCATTACACAACAAACACACACAACAATCTCTGTGGTTATGCAGAAAACTAACGTATATCGCTTTTACTTCTATTTTGCAGCTATAAATTTGCAACGCCCCAGGAAAATGCATTGCTGCAGAACAAGCAATTAAAGCAAAGACCGAGGTCCTGTCCGAGTCCTGCCTGAATGCCGTGCACCGAGCTGTGGAGCTGTGTCGTCGGTGGGTTGGGCTTTTCCCACTGTGCTAAAAACCTATTTTGAATAATTAAAATTTAGTAAGTGCTGCAGTTGAGGACGACGTCGACGACGGCAGAAACTTTGACAACAGTCTGAGGCAAGGCAACAAGGTGTGCACAATGAAATAATTAATTCAATGTATCTGAGTATACCAACTTACACGTAGAGCTCCTCCAAATCCAATTGAGAGCAACCGGAGAGCCGGAGTATAAAACAACAACACCAACAAGAACAACAATTAAACCAAATACCAAAACTACCTAACGAATCAAGTGGAACAGCCCCAAGCAAGCAACAAAATGGCGGAACACAGGCCAATGTCAACAATTAGCCAATACAAGAATAACCAAATACATATCCGGAAGAGGACACAGCCATCAGAAAGCGGTGTCCTACCGCGAACATTGTCCATTGTCTTCGCATTGATGCTACTATCTCAGCAGCACTGGGAGAGCGGTAAGTTGTTGACCAGTTTGAATTGAAATACAATCGCATACTCTGATCAGGACTAGGACTATCATGCTCCAAGTTAATCAGCAATTCCAAAAGATAGAAAGAGTAACCGCTAAGCCAAGCCATCCAATTGACAAGTCCGCAAATTGTGCATGGCAGAGCAAAATACTTGCCATGTCTTTTTCATTGTCGTTGTCGTTTTCGTTGTCATTGTCCTGGCCGTTGAATTAATCCCATTCTTGTAGATAAATATTTCAAAAGCGAAACTTAAGCAATTAATTTCGCTAATTGCTTTTCTTCGCTTCGTTTTTGTTTCAAGAATCTCCCCTCTCGCCCTTATCTGGCAGTGAATGGCCACCGAGTTTTGCATTTAAATGCATTGCAAGTTGCCGCTGCATTTCAAGGACTCAACTTTGCCGCCGCACAAAACTCAATCTGACATTTATGCGAATGTCCACGGAATCAAATAAGAGTAATGACATTGCCATTGCCAGCGAATAAACGAAAGGAACCAAACCAAACTGAACTAAACGAGGAAACATCCTGGGACAAGGACCTCTTTCCCACAGTTTCCCACAGACAGTGCAATGTCCTTTGGCTACTCAAACATTCCAGTGGCTATTAGTATTCATATCTTGACTGAACTTAACTGAAAGCTTAAACTTCTTCTGCCATTTGCCTTCTGCTGCCAGCATTTGCTTTGCATAGGGTATGGGTTCAGGTTCGAGTTCTTAAGACTCCTCCCCATGCATTAGCATGCATTTTAATTTCGTTCTACAATTGCTGAAAAGATGCAATTAAATTTTAGAGCAGGGCAACTGTGAATGGAACTTTCGACTCCTCGGGTACCCTGTCGCTGTCTCTATATTCTTTTTGAAGTTACTTATTATAATTTTGGAACTTACTATCGGGACACAAAATTATTTTTTAATGTGTTGTATTAAATTAATTTCCTATGTTATTCGGCAAGATTTTATATATGATAAGTTTACTAGCTGTAGCTTGTACTATCTTTGCTCTAATTTAATTAAAACTTCTAGAGTATCTTAACTTCGATACCCCAAAAATGTATCGATCTTTCTTCTTTTACTTGTTGGTTTTACCGAGTCAGTCTTTCTATTACGTAGTTTTTTCTTTGCCAACTCGCTTTAGTATGCGGTTGCAGCTGCTGTCAGTGGCAAAAACGCATTATTAATTTATTTTTCAACTTGCAAGATGAATAAGCAAAGAGCAAAAATTTCCACGACTGACAACTTCAAGCAAAATTTATATTTAAATGTCGCTATGCAACCTCGCCAAAAACGCCCAGCCCGCCCCCGCTCCAATTCTATTCCCATTCCCATTCCCATTTTTATTCGGAATCCAGTTTAGCATTGCCAAGTCATGTTGCATGCCGTTCAGCACTAGAAGGGAAGTTAACAAACGGTGGCAGCATCGACGTGCTGTGAACGGGCTTCAATCTGCTGTCCATCAGTTGTTTCGATCGTGATGCCTTTGGAGTGGCAGTCGCAGTTGCAGTCATCGCTGTCTGAGTGCACCACAAGGAAATAAAATCCAAAAGTGAATAATGAACCGCAAATAACTTTACTTTGTGTTGGCAAGTTTGCACAGCAACCACTGCACCACTCAACAACCCATCGACTGCTACTGCTATTGCATCTCTAACCCAATCTCCGCTATCCACCCGCCTTTCGCTGTTGTTTCAATTGCTGCGGGACGTTTGTCTGCGCTATCAGCCAGCAGCAGTAGCAACAACAGTAACAGCATCAGCAGACAACTGCAGCAGAAGTTGTGTTAGTGTCAGTAACAATTATTTCGGTTTTGTAGTTAGTTAAGTTGAGTTTGGTTTTTCTATCCGCCGTCAGCTTTTTGCTGATGCTTCAAATATTTGCATTTGTGGTTGCCCCCCCTCCCCCACCTTTTTTCTGTCAGACGTTTGGGGCTTATCATTCCCTCTATGATGAAGTGCAAATTGTTCTATGAATGCAAAGCTAATCTATCTGAATTTTGTTTGTTAATATTTGTGTCAGAAAACACACAAGTAATAGTATTATCTTAGCCTCAGAGGCTTGTAGGAATATCCAAATTATTTGGGTCTTATCGGAGCTGTCTACCTCGGTTAATCAATTTGACACAGGTATGCGATTTGCCGTCGAAACTTTTCCAAAACTTTCGATTCCCAAAACTTTCCATACCTCTTTAAGATAACATTTCAATGTATCTGAAATGTATAAACTGCCTTAGCTAGCAGATGCAAATAAATCAGGTAAAACTGTACAGAAAAAAATGATAAATTCAAAACTTGGCGAGGGGGTCGCTGAGCAGCTACTACGAAAAGGCAAGTCAACTGTTAAAGTTACGCCCGCAAAAAAGGATATTGACATATGACTAAAATGCCAACAAATGTAAATTTTAAGGCTGCTCACTAAATGCCTTAGAGAGGCACCATTTATCATATCCTTTAAGAGTATTTTGAACATGTAAAAATGTGGCACTTTATGGAAGGGAACATTTTTTTTACAGATTATATCTCTTAGTTACCTTATATTGGACTACGAATATCGCAATCATTTTGTTTGCTCTTCCTTTACATTTCTCTAATTTATGAGGTTGCATAACTTGGTCACCGTTTGTGCTCTGTAAGTGTTTATAGGGCATCTGTTAGTCCAGCATTGTGCCGTCAATGATATCCACTTGTTGTAGGTGCGGCTGTGTCAAGTATTTGCACTTGCGCTAAACAAAATTTACGCGCATTTGTTTGTACGACTCCTGAGGATTTCTTGGCAGCGTTTCTCACTCAAGTGAAAATCGATGAGCTGTGTTCTGGGTGTGTGACAGTGTAGGTGTGTGAGTGAGTGAAGCTAACGTAGCGCTGTTGGCATTGTTGTTTGCCCACAATGTTTTCTTTTTCCGCATCGCATGGTTTTTTATTGCTTTTTTCTTTTTTCCCTTTTTTTTCCTGCTGCTGGTGTCATGAGCAATCGAGCGGCATTTGAGCAAATAAACTAGACATGCCAACGCACACATACGCACACATCTACAACAACTCCAAGAGCTCTACAACAAGAAGAAGAAGAGTAGCAAAGCCTTAAGTCCTTAGCATCCTGTGGTTACCCGTACCCGGGTTCCAACGAAACTCTTAGCATTGGACGGTGGCATCTTAGCGTCAACTTCTCAACGTCATCATCTTTGGCCACGTCTGCTCTTCTCTGGTGCTTCTTTACTCCTTTACTGGCTACAACGACTTGAATCATTATGGGCTCGTTCTGCCACTTCACAAAATGCACACAAAAATCTTCAACTTTATCTCGTCAATAACTTGAAGAGCAGCCCTCGAGCTTCACCATTTCCTTCAGCTCAACTCCTACGAGATGCCTGTGGCTTTCACCCCTTGGAGCTTCAGTTCCCTCCCACGACTTGTGCTCAATCATTTATTGATAAAAATTTGCCGCTTTACATACTTTGCGCTTGTAATTTCGGCACGTGCTGCGGTTGCAGTGCCAAAATGTTTGCAAATGATTATTTTATTGACAATTAAAGCTGGAACATAAAACGAAGCCACACAAATCTACTAAAGACATCAGTCCGACAACAAACAAAGAGATAAAGAGCGAGAGAGAGGCAGAGAAAAAGACGTAGTAAGAGAAGGGAATGCAATTTGACACGCTGTAAGGAGTAAAATTTTATTGTCATGAACGTGGAGACTTGACATTAGTCGCACTGAGAAAGTCTTCTCTCTCTCTGTCTCTCTTTTTGACTGAGCTTGGATCCAGGAATTTATAAGGATGTGGTGTAAGCGATTCAAGTTTATTGCTGCACTCAGCAGCAGACAATGTTGGGGTCCATATCTCTGCTTATTGGCCATCCAATGCATGTGGCAACGCATGGCAAAAACTCGTACCCAAGCAAAATCCATAATAACAAAAACCAGAAACTGGGTCAAAGCTGCTTTGAGGCTACCTAGCAACGGCAGCAGACCCATCAGACCCTTGCTAAGTAGTCTCTTGGCTCTTAGTCTTGACCAAAGCTTTAATTTACATTGCATCTTTTGAGGTAATCTGACAAATCGTTCCTTCCTATGTGCATCAAGTTTACAGATTAGATCATTGCAGGACGCGTAATTACTATTTTTACCAGATATTAATTGCTTTCAAACTGTTTCTGATCCTTGATTTAATTAGATTTTTGTGGATCAATAAGTCTGAATGCATAATTTAGTTGCTTAAATGGTTAAATTGTATTACATCGGTCAAGTTGAATGGGATAATTGAATATTTACTCATCAGCTGCCGCAAAGAAGCATATTTCGTTTATGGGCAAAGGGACAGGGCCAGGAAGATGGTAATAAAGTGAAGTAACTCTTATTACCGTACAGCCGGGCAGATAACTCATCAACTGACAGACTGACGGACTGGTTAGTTGACTGACTGCAACAACAGCAGCAATTCATTAGAATTTTGTGAGTCCAGCACTTTCATTTTGTTTGGACTCTGGGCCTGCTTCAGAAGCCATTTCATTAGGAGTCTGAATCGGAGATTTGACTAAAATGCGGCCCTAACTAAGTAACTCCGTCCACTCTCAACTTTTAATGCTGGCCAACGGCATAGTAATTTTAATTTGCAGCAAATTATCATTGGATTTGTCAGTAGGACCTTTAGAGAACGAGTAGGAGAAGCACTTCGCCTAGTTGGGCAAATTGACATAGACAGTAAAAAAATTGTAACAACAAAAATAACATCAGCAAATGCAACTATTTTGTGGCAATTTTTTGTTGGTATGCTTTCTCTGTTTTTCCGACAGCTCTCAACTCGTACATAAAATATGAAAATTTCTCACACAAAGGCTTTGTTTAGTGCAGGTTGAGCTGCGGCTGCTGGACCCACTTACTAACCAGACAGCAACAACAGACGCACTGCATCTGTGGTTCTGGCGGTGTGTGTGGGTGTGGTGGGGACAGACTATGAACTGGCTGAGGCAGGGAAGTGCAAGGGGAAGGGCGTCGGCATGTTGGCAAAGGATGTTAAAATATTTTTCGAGCTTTATCTTTAGACATTTGTCGAGGCAAGACGAGGTGAGTTGTGAAAAGGGTGGGAATGAAGATGGGTTGAGAGGTTGCCGTAAAGCAGCGCCGGGATTTAACTGACATTGAGTGCAGCTTGGATGGCCCCAGGCACACTGGGTAGACAAATAGATTACCTTCATTTTTGTTAGCTGCACCAGTGTCGAGTGTTGCCCATGGGATGTGGCCATTTTGCGGCTGTCCTGAAGTTTGCAGTTGAAAGTAGCTTGGAGACAGCTGCAATAGCCAGGTAGGGACAAGCAAGCGAGGCTACTCTACTCCCTATTCACTACTCCCTATTCACTACTCCCTCATACCAATTCCCTTTGTGCCTGCTTGTAAGCACTTGGCAAATGTTTCAAATTAATTTCGTCGCATGCGGAATAGCTTGACATTATTTTGGGGCATTCAGCAGCAAATCGTAAATCAAAATGTAAGAGGCAAGAAGCAAGTGGAGTGGGGAGTGTGGCATGGGAAAGCTGAGCTGCCTCAGTCTCAGCTTATCGGCGTTTAATCTCTTTATGATAAAATGTTTATTTTGGCGACAATATCAAAGCACTTGACAAAACCATCGCCATCATCCGTTTGTTAGAGGTTGCAATAAATTGCCCAATGCAAAGTAATTCGCGTCCACAAACATTTGCCACTCTTACCACTCGACACTTGCCACTTGCCGCTTGCCACTCAGAACTTTTGCAATGCCATATGGAAGATAAATTTGCTGATAAGAACTTTGACTGGCCGCTGTGAAAAGAGGATTGTGTGTACAGGCTAATTTAAGTTCAACGTCGGCTGTCGCACAATGGGCGTAAACGATGGAGGCGGAGCATGAAAGAGAAGAAACTCACAGCTGCTGCCACGCAGAGTCCAGCATTAAGAAGAGGCGACTTTATTATTATTATCCTCGGCACAAAGTGGTAATGTAGATATTCAGTGTTGAGGGGTGGTAGGGTGGAAGGGGAAGACAGACAGGCTGGAAGAGAGCGACATTTGTCCAGCTACTTCATTTCATATTCAGGATATATATTTTTATCATTACAATTCAGTGGAAGTCTATGAAAAGGTGAGACATCATTAATGTATTCCTTTGAAATTTATGGATAGGTATATCTTTAAGCCATGAAATTGTAGACTATTCACATAGATTGTTTATTTTGACGGTGCTTTAAATGAAATAAAGAAATTTGACAAAAATTTTTTTATCACAAATTGAGACGGTAATACATATGTATGTTACGTATGTATACCGAGTATTTGCTAGTCCATCAGTCTCGCCTGTTTTGCATCACACTTATTTTGATTATTTCTTTCTTTATTTTCTTTCTACAAGAAACAAAGGGCGAGTACAAAGTTTGAATAAGGCTGTTGCTAATATACTCCAACTCCCAGTCGACTGCGATGTCATCGTCTCCTTTGTCTGACATTTGAGCGGTCGCCTCATCAGTAGCTCTTCAACGATGGTATCTACATTTTGTTCTTATCCTGCATTTTCGTGTTGAGTTCTTTTTGCTTTTTTGTTTTTGTCGGCGTTCGCCATAAATGACTTTAAAAATGCCTAACAAAGTTTTGAAATTACTTCTTGAGTGGGACAGGCGGTGAAAATGAAATTACGTATAAAAGGGATTTTGTCAGCGTCCGTCCGTCAACCCCTCTCCACTCCCTCACCACACTACATGCGCTGACTAGAGGCGTAAACTGAGAGCTGAGAACTGCAGCTGTCGCTTTTCGATTTTCGCTTTACGCCTTTCGCCATTCGCCTCTTTGCAGCGAAGAAGTTTTTCCTTGGCTTATTAACATTGAAAGCTCATTATTAGTTTTTCCGAGCCAACCCAGGCTGGTCGCCAGCTCGAAAACTCTTCTTTAACTCGTTCGTAAAAGTTTTGGCAAATTTTCATTACATTAATTCGGCACGCAGGTGTCCATTTTCGTGACCCAGCACTGACAGCCTAAAATCTTTAATGAGGCGTGTCCTGGCATACTTAATGGAACATATCATCAGTTCAAGTGCAGCTGATTTGTCAAATATGCGGAATGTTTTATTTATTTATGTGTAGCCTGAATTGAAAACTCGAATATGGGAACCAATGTTTGGCTTAAGAATTTATTGCTGCAAATATTTGCGAAGTGTCACAACTGTCAGTTCGGAAGCGGAACTCATTGCAATTGGGTGACAATTGCAGCAAGTTCAAGTGGTAGTGGTGGTGGTAGGTCAGATTAGAATCATAAAATATAGGTGCAGACTTAATGATATTGACATTAAATGCAGGAAATAAGGAACCACCCTAAGCCCATGCCACCCAGCTGCTACCATGTACATACACCCCATCCAATGGTGACCATCTGTGTGTGTGTGTGTGCGTGTGTGTGTGTGTGTGTGTGTAGGTGAACATACATATCGTACATATACACATAGGTTGTAAAGTCTGCTCAATGCTATTGTCAATGTAATCGTTGTTGTAGCTGTTGTCTAACTAGCTCCGTCTCGCACTCGATGGGCCTAATGAACCATAACGCTTTATCGCCGTTTGTCGTTACCCAAGTTACCCGTCTATATCTATCTAAGTGTGCGATTGGGATTTAATTTGATTGCTTCAATGCCTGCCAAGCCTGCTAGAGAGTGCGAGTGCGAGTGTGTGTGTGTGTGAGGCATTAGCTTGTGATTTACTGTATTATTTAGTCTTACTTTGTTTTACCGCTTATTACTTTACGCGACTCGTGTGTGTGTGTGCCTGGGTGTGTTTGATTGTGCTTTGTCATAGTCGAGAGGAGAGACTCATTCTCTTGGCGAGGCGTTGACATAAAAGAAACTTCGACTAAATCTTTTCTGCATTGATTGATAAAGTGCTTTATGTGCGGATTATTGCGACATTGATTTACTACGCTTCAAGATATTAATTTTTTAGACCCAGTACTTTAAAAAAGTACAAATGGGTCTATTAAGTTTGTGCAAAAAAATGTGCGTAACAGGCAGAAGGAGGCGTGGCAGACCCCATAAAGTGTATATATTCTTGATCAGCATCAACAGCCGAGTCGATATAGCCATGTCCGTCTGTCTGTCCGTCTGTCCGTTTGTCTGTCCTATTTTGTGTCACCTAGATCTCAGAGACCATAAGAGCTAGAGACACCAAATTTGGCATGTAGGTTCAGCTATATCTCCCATTGATCAAGTTTGTTTTGGATTTTTGCCACGCCCCCCTCCGCCCCCGTAAATTGAAAAACAAAGTTTCAAAGTCGAATTACAAGAGCCCCTTTAATGCTATCACCTTGATACATATAGTATACACTATGGTCCAAACCTGTCCAGAAAATTTCATTCCAATCGGATGATAAACGCGGAAGTTATTCAACTAACAATGTTACGGGCAACATGAAGAAGAAGAGACGCTAGCAACCTCTGTGTTGACTTATTTCGTAGTGGCGCCATCTATTGCATGGAACGCAACATTCAAGAACAATCTAGTAAACGCTTTGCACTCAAAAAGTACTGGGTCTCCTACTGTCGAGCTTGCTCTACTGTAGCTTACTGCATTTTTTTATATCTAAAATGACCTTAAAATGGATGAGAGATGGATGCAATATTGAAACTGTGCAACGTCTCATTAAGTGCGTAACCTTTGAAAGTTTTTGAAACTGAAACTGAACCTGATGCAACTGGCGAGCTTATTAAAAGTATTTAAAAAGTGTAAAAGCAACCTTGGTGAGGGTGTTGAGTTTCATTCGAAAACTTTTCATGGGGTCTCGGTTTGTAATGCAAAATTGTTGCCTTCATTTTGAGGAAGCCAATTGTGTAACCAAGCTTGGATCTTGGCCTTGCTTTTGTTTTGTTTGGCTCTGTCGTCCTGTTGTTCTTATTGTGGCTGTGGTTGTGTTAATTAACGCCTAAGTTGTAAACAAATTTCTGTTAGTTGCCACTGCGTTGCCCATTGCACTCAAACTCGCACTCAAACTCGCATTCGCACTCGCACTCATAAATCGCACTTAGAAGCTGGCAGTCAAAGTTTGCCAGCCCAGTCGGTAAAACAAGTTGGCCAAGTTTGCAAGCTGGAAAGCGAAAGTACGAAATGCTATTAGCAGCAGTTGCATTAAACGGGCAGCTGTTGTTTACTTAACTTGGCGTGATTAATAAGCCAAAGGAGCCAAGTTTACACTATAACAGCGTCAAATTGAGCGCGACTGCTGCAGGCCCGCGCCTTTTTGGGTCAACCTCCTTATGGGCAGGGTCATAATAAGTCTGTATGTTTATGAATTATGAAGATGTAATCAGCGTTTAAGTCTTGCTGCTTCTTGTTACTAAGCAACTCAAGCTTAAGATCAATTCATATTTGAAAAGAGCCCAGCTCAGCTCAGTCCATTTGCAAATCTAACCAATTAACTTTGAATGTTTGGCGATATCCTTTGCCAATCCTCTAAGCAACTTTTTGCTGTGCTTAGAAGTCAGAAAACTTTGACACGAGTTTGCTGCAAATTTTCAAATCAAATCGCGAGATTATGTTGCAAATAATACTTATGAACTTATTATCTTGTTTGTGCTTTATGCTACACCCAGTGCCAACTCTGACCTCGAGCCCGTACTGTGCCCCATATTTGCAGGCTGCCCTTTAGCATACAGAGCACGTGGCATGGGGCATGGGGCATGGGACATGGGGCATGGGGCATAGGGCATGAGACAACTTTCATGCACTGGGGATAGAAATTTAGAAGGACAACTTGGCGCAGTATTTTGGACCGATATTGGTCTTTGGCTGCCTTTTGTTGTTGATGTTGTTGTTGAGTTTGTTTCATTTTTTTGTGGTAAGTGCTGCTTGTTGCCATTGTGCCAACTTCAATGTTGATTCTGTGTGGCATAAACTCTGTAAATAAATTTCAACAAAATTGTGTAACAATACGCCGAACAGGCCTCAGGGGTAAATGCGTCGTTTGGTCTAAGCGCCACACAGAAACACGACCAATGGTTCGAGATGTTTCAGGCTGCTAAAAAACAAATACTACTCGCAACTTGACGTGACAAAAACAATAAAAGCCACCAATGGGAAAAAACGGACCGAGCACGGACTCAGCTGGGCAAATATTGCGACTCAAAGTCGACAAAGACTTGACTGGGACCAAGAACTTAAAAAGCTAGCTACAATGAGCTGGCCTTAAAGACACAAGACATTTGTATTTGATTGTTGGCCTGCAGCCCGGATACTCGGATGTTGAAGAAATTATAAAAGAGCCTATGGTAATTGTGCGTTGAAAGATCTGAAATGTTTTTCGGTCGCCTACTTTCCTTATACCTAATCCAATAAGCCAACAACAGTTTTCTTAAGTAATTTGCTACCCCTTTTGCACGACTGTGCACCTAACCACCGACAGTCTCTCTTCCCTATCCTTTAACCACTACACCTTCCCCATACCCTAACGATGTTTTGCTTTGTTATGCCGTTTAGTCTGGTAAATGGCGAACAATGTTTCTGCGTTAAACTGGCCAAGGGGCTGGAAATTGAGTACAGGGTACAGCAAAGGGGTGGAGGTATACAGGGTGCTCGCAGCAACATCCTCGGCATAGTTGCGTGAAGTATTTTGTAGCTTTTGTTTGCCTTTCAAGCTTGCAGGCAGGCTTTCGACGGCTTTGCCTTTAACTGCTCGCTATTGTTTCCTGCCGCTTGGCCACGCCCAGCATCCACTTAACCGCAACTCTCGACCAAAACAAGAGGAGAAAAAACAACAGCAACATCAGCATCTCTGGTAGGACTTTGTTAAAACTTGAAGTGAATCAATCAAACGTCTGCTTCAACATCAAAATTTTAATTAGGAAATTTGTAGCAAAGAATATTATCAATTTGCTGGCCATTAACAAATTATTTGATATTTTTTCGTGTTCTTTTTTCTTTTTCTTTTTCCCATTTTAATTTAAAATAGAAACAACAACAGAATGCTCAAAAAAGTTAGGAGCTGTGCAGAGCCAAAAAAGGCTACAAATTATATTCAGTTATTTCGTTTCGACTTGCCTCAACTTGAGTCGACTCGACTTCGCTTTTGTTATTGCTTTTTTATTGCGTATTAATTTTGCGTGCTTAATTTGCCGTCTCTGTGTGGCAAATGGGCGTGGTCACGCCTCAATTGCTGTTGCTATTACTGTGTTCTGTGTATCCAGTGCGAAGGGTTTTTGCTTGTAATTGACGCTGTAGCAGCTGTTGTTGTTGTTGTCCTGCCTGCCTCTTGTCGTCGCCGCAGCTCATTTTAATGGCAAGAAATTGAATTTTAATTAGTAACGAGGAATCTGTTACGCATCAGTTTGTATTTAATTTAATTTCTTAATTAAAATGCGTGGGCATGTCTGCATAAAATCCAACGACCGTCCAAGCTCATTCGACTCCTACTCCACCTCTGGTTTTGTTATCAAAAGTAAAAAATCCAAAAAAAAAAAAAAAAAAAAACAAACAACATATCATTCAGTCGGGAGGGCCCAACACACATTGACACATATATACACACGCACGCAAAAAGCAATAACGCCACTATATTGAATAATTATTGTTGAATACCTTGCGTGATTATTTTCTGATTGTGATTAAATAATCAGTCCGAATTTGGAGCTCCTAGGTCTTACCGAACAGACGGACATGGCTATATCGACTAGGCTTCTGATGCTGATGAATACCTAGATCTCTGAGACTATAAGAGCTAGAGACACCAAACTTGGTAGGTAGGTTCATCTACTTCTTGCCCAAATAAACTCAGTTTATCGAAGTCACTATAGATAT
This sequence comes from Drosophila neotestacea, assembly GCA_035044365.1. Taxonomy (NCBI): domain Eukaryota; kingdom Metazoa; phylum Arthropoda; class Insecta; order Diptera; family Drosophilidae; genus Drosophila; species Drosophila neotestacea. The sequence goes on from JAWNMD010000313.1 coordinate 27,991, forward strand.
AATTATTTTCTTGGGGCAGAACATGTGAGTTAATCTAGCTATCGTTCTGCCACTTGCACTTTTGTGAAACTTGTCTTTAAATTTCATGTTGCCTACTTTGTGGGGCTTTGGGCCGAGATTTTTCGTTAGATAGTATATGCAATGGAAAAGTGCATTCGACTTTGGCATTTTCCCGGCCAAACTGAATTACCACAATTCTCTAAGCTTTGCTCTGTGTGTGTGAGTCCTTTAAGAAAAAGTAGCTGGCATAAAAAGTGCATACATTTAGACATGCATATTACAAGTGCCTTAGTGTCTGGCACAGCACATTTCTTTATGCAGTTCACATAAATTGCATTACTTATGTAGCGTTTGTGTATCCCTGAAACCCAAAGGAGCTTCTTCTTACTCGTTGACTGCTCGACTTTCCATGACAGTTGAAAATTTCTGACAATTCAGCAGTCGACTTGCAATTTAAATAGTGTTTCAAACTAAAACACGCAAATTAAGTTTAATTAACTCGGTTATTTAAGGGTAGCTCGTGCTCGACCTGGAAAACAGGTCGATTTCAACAGCGTGCGGATTGCGTCGTACAAAATGTGGCACGGTAAGATACGAGGCTACTAATTTTTGGTTCTCACGCCGCAATGTGTTGCCGTTCCTGATCACGTCCCCGTTTCGGTTTCCCTTCCCTTCCCATTGCAGTTGCAGTTGCATTTACAGTTTTGTGACGCCAACTTTGTTTGCCAAACTTTTTATTGGCACATATCCTGCAGTCCTGCCGCCACTGCTGTTGCTTTTTTGAGTTGTCGTCGCTGTTGGCTGTTGGCTGCGTCTTGTTTTGTGGCAACAAACTAGGCTAAAATTAAAATGTGCATTGTTTTCGCTCAGTGCGCACTCACCACGAGTTTTGCAAAACAACATTTGCATATTTTGTGTACACAACGTCGTGTGCGGTTTTAAAGCCTATCAGCTTGAGTATTTTACTTTATGCGCCAGCAAGTTCTGTCATCGAGCCAACTAGTCAGTCTGTCAGTCTGTCAGTCCATCAGTCAGACAGTCAGCCAGTAGAGCAGTCAGTCATTGTTGGCATTAGGATGCAAACATCCTTGCACATACCAAAGGTCACAGACTGGTCGATATCCGGCTCTAGACATTGCCCAATTTGTGAGCACATTAGTCGCGTTGCGCTCTCAGCTGGTGAATTATACTCTTGAGCATCATTTAACAGAGAAAACAATAAATTAAATTATCCGGGCCTCCGACAGCCAACAAATTTGGCTTTTCCTCTTCTTTACTTTATTTTACTTTGGTTGGTTCTTCTTTGCTTTTCTTGCCTTTTCTCACTGGGTTTTGTGGCCTGGTCTGGCCGTTAAACTCATAAGTAAGATCTACACACTTGATAAGCGTTTGAACTTAACATCCGAGCCGAATTTCTAAAACACTAACTCACACAAATAGACACGTACTTGCCTCCTGCACACACACAAAGATTGCCATACATGTTTCCGGCAACATTTCCGCTTTATTTTGGTGGTGAGCTGCCAACGCTCAAGTATTCCAATTCATTTGTTTTCAATGTGCCTTTTAACTGTGTTCCCACATACAACCACACACTCAGAATCACACTCGTGCAGGAACCACTTGGCATGTATATAAAGGAGAGTAGCTGCTTGGCCTGGCATCAAAAATTTATAACATCGATTATTTCCTTTTACACTAAATACTAATAAATTAAATTGTTTTTTATTTCTCAATAAATTTTTATTATTCTGCTACTTTTATACTTCATTTCGCTTTTGCTATCCGTACTAGGTGTCGATTTAATGGCCCAGACTCGACTAACTGCTTGCCCCGACCCATCCCTTAGCCCTTGCCACTTCCCTTTACCGTTGCTCATTCAGCGTCAGGGCTTAAGGTCAATTTTTGATTTCCGTTTTCAAATTGCTTAACGCACACGCATCCGTTTCCGACAGCGATTACACCTCGCTCTGCGTGTGTGTGTGTGACCTGGATGCTGTATCTACGTGGGAGAGTTTGTGTGTGTGCACGTGGGTCTGAACTGCGATTTTGATTTGTTTTTCGTGCTTCATTTGATTCCAGTTGGGTCTGTTTAGTTTCAGACAGCAGTTTAATGAGTTGACGCTTTGAATATAAAAAGTTTTCGTTTTTGGCCGCCTTAGCAAAGGCCAATTTATTGTCACCCCCTTCCACTCGGTCTTTCTAGCTCCCCGCTAGAATTCCTTCTGAAGTTTTAGTGTGATTGCTAATTTGTAATTTACGTAGTCTATCCATCGGCGCTCTTTCTTGTTTTACTACTCAAACCGATGCCAAACATTTCTGAATGCTCTGCAAAAGTTGTTCAGTTTGTGTTTTGTAGTTGTTGCTCCGATGTTGCAGTTGTTGTTGTTGTGTTTGTCGTTCTGTAGCTGCCAAATGACCGTAAGTGATTCATTTTGTACTCGGGCACTATTTAGGCTCTTGTTGGGCTGTTGAGTTTTTTGGAAGCGCCCTTATGCACGTAGGTCATCAGCAAATAATAAACATAAACAGTTTAATGCCGGCGCTGCTAATAAAAGCGAGAAGCGCCTCATAAAATTACGCACTCAAGTGCAGGGCATAAAATACACATCCAGTCAGTTGACACCCCTCACCCTCACCTTTACCCCTCTTGCTTGTTGAGTTCACTTTCAGTTGAAGATTGTTCCTTTCTTCCATCTGGTGTTATATAGTTGACCGGTGCTTAACTTTGAATTGCTGACCAATTTACACAGACGTTACTTAGACCCAGACAGTCAATTACAGGATCACTAAGCTCGATATCATTAATGGCTTCTCCTACCGTAGTAATTTGATCCAGGGAATGAAACCGAAACGAATTTCGGTTACGGTTCGGGTTCCGGTACGTACCGAAACGAGTATTTCGGTAAAAGGTTCCATTTCGGTGTTGTCCTTTCGGTTCCGGTTCTCGTATCGGTCCATACCGGTACAGTAAAGTAATTTTTAAAAAAATTTAAAAGTAAAGAAAACGAATTTTATCAACAAATATTTGTGTATGTATAAACGTACAAATGCATGCATTTTAGCATGTTAAGTCTGACATATAATTCGAGAAATTTTTAGACCCAGTACTTTAAAAAAGTACAAATGGGTCTATTACGTTTGTGCAAAAAAAAAAGTGCGTAACAGGCAGAAGGAGGCGTGGCAGACCCCATAAAGTATATATATTCTTGATCAGCATCAACAGCCGAGTCGATATAGCCATGTCCGTCTGTCCGTCTGTCCGATTTTTGAGTTCCTAGATCTCAGAGACTATAAGAGCTACAGACACCAAATTTGGCATGAAGGTTTATCTATATCTTGCATTGATCAAGTTTGTTTTAGATATTTGCCACGCCCCCCTCCGCCCCTAGAAATTGAAAAACAAAATTTTAAAGACGAATTACAAGAGAACCTTTAAGACTAGCGCCTTGATTTTTGGTATATATAATACTCGCTATAGTCCAAACCTGTCCTAAAAATTTCATTCCAATCGGTTGGTAAACGCGGAAGTTATTTAACTAACAATGTTACAGGCAAAAGGAAGAAGAAGAGACGCTAGCGGCCTCTATGTTTATCAAGTGGCGCCATCTATTGATGGTACGCAACATTGAAGAACTATCTTTAGTGAACGCTTTGCACTCAAAAAGTACTGGGTCTCCTACGGTCGAGCTTGCTCCACTGTAGCTTACTGCATTTTTTTATAGTGCAAAACCATGTTCGTACGAAAAATAACAATCAAATTTTTTTAAATGTACCGAAACCGTACCGGTAAAAACTTTTCGGTTTTCGGTTCTTGAAAAATAATTTATTTCGGTTCCGGTTACGGTTACGGTATTTCATTTGAAACGGTTAATTTCGGTTAACGGTTCCGGTTCCGGTTACGGTTTCATTCCCTGATTTGATCACATTTCGTAAACTTTAAATTGCATTGATTAGCATAAATCGAAAGCCTTTGCTTCACTTTTATATACATTTTGCAATGCTTTGCAACAACATTTTACGCTATTTACACAGTGAATCATGCATAAAATTGACGCTTATGCACACTTTGACAGAATACCCCAAATCCACCCCACTTTCCTTCACCCGCCCCAACACTCCTTCGCTGGCCGCTTAGACCAGGCTTAAAAAGTCGTAAACATGCACAACTAACAGATTTATTTATATGCGGCAACTGGAGCAACTACATCACCAAAGAGAACGAAATGCGAGCGTATAATAAAATTGGCTGTGAAAGTGTTTCAGGGAGACGCAAGGATAAAAACGTAATCCACGCCGAGCTACCAAAAAAAATAAGAGAAATGAGAGAAGCGCGAGAAACAGGGTCGTGGCGAAAAGGGGAGGAGACAAGTGCCCCCAATACACAGATCCCGTTTGTTCGTTGTCAGTGGCTGTCACTTGGCTGCAAAAATCTTAAACTGACTTAAAAAGCATCACAGCCAACAACAACGAACGATGTCATACCGCTTGGCAGAGTTTAAAGCTTCTGGAAGGGGACGCTTTTCACAGGAGAAAATTGTCACACACATACAGACATACACATAAACATACTAACAGTCACCCACTTCCATTTTATTCGCTTGTTGGCGCTGCTTAGCTTAATGGTAACAAGTGTCAAAACAGCGTCCCTCTCCAAAGTCGAAAGAACAACCCTTGTTCCCATGCTTCTTCCCTTTCCGTCGACTTCACATCGAGTAAATCGCCTCAAATCGCACATTTCAATCTTTTTAACGAACTTTATCGATATTCCCAAATAGGCGTCCGCCACGCAATATGCTAATGAGACAATGTCGAGCCGGATTACAACAGTGCCATATACGAGTATATGTATATATGTTAATAGCTTTTTGCATGTGATGAAATACGAGTACAACACACACACATATATAAAAGATATATATATATATTTAATTTTAAATTTTATATATATATATATATATATATATATATATATATATATATATATATATCTTTTATATATATGTGTGTATATATATATATATATATATCTTTTATATATATGTGTATATATATATATATATATCTTTTATAGATGTGTGTGTGTTGTACTCGTATTTCAGCACATGCAAAAAGCTATTATATATATATATACTTTATTAGAATAACATAGATCATCTGTGCTGTGCATAAACTATGAAATATCATGAAATTTGTATGTCGCACATGTTGATTTTTCATGTTGTTCCAGTAAACACGCACACATGACGCGCGTTCAATGGCCTTGTGTAACTAAATTTTTTACTAGCGTAAATTTACGGCTGCAAGCAAACAATTCGCAAAATGAAATTTTGCAAAAAACAGAAGTACAAAACCTGAAAATAGTCGAATAAAAGTTTCCCCTTAAAAGTTATACAAATATAAAAATGTGAAGCCTTCAGCAAGTGTGTTTCTAGACAAATATTTGAGTAGATAGAGCTAGCAGTACTAGAACTCCCTATTCTATTAGTTTCGCTAAAACAGGGTATTCAATTATGACAGATGCTATTGTAATATATGCACATTTTTTAAATTTTATTTTCTTTTACGCTCGGCAAATTGAAGAGAAATGATTTGGCCACGCATATTGCCAGCTGTATAAAAGTATCATATGTTTGCTTTGCATATCGCAGCATTAAATGAAAATATGGGCATAACACTTAAAAATATAGTGAAAGCCTCAAATTGATTGAGCACATCATATGAAAACAAAGAGCGACAGGGAAGAGAGGAAGGCAGCTCCATTAGATCCAGCAGCAGCTTACCTGTCGTTCATTACAACAGCAACAGGACGGACATGAGCAACTGAGTAACGGCAGCAACTGTTGGCCATCATATTTGCCATAATACTAAGCGTCATTACCATTGCCAGCCATCCATATCCATATATGAGTGGGAGTACTAATACGAGTTCTACTTGGCTCTGACTCTGGGCCTAGGCTTCTGTGGCTTTGTAAGTGGTCTGTCCTTCGTCCTTCGTCATTCGTTTTGCGGCCAACTAATGAGACTTTGCTGTTCCGACGCGTGCACAGAAAAGTTTGCCAGTCGACAGTTGGTGGGGCTGGAGCCGGGGCCCTTGCATCCCTTGTAATTGCCACATGTGGTAATGGCCGTAATTGGTTTTCCTCTTTGAGATTTAGTGACTTTTGTATTGGCCGATGTTACACATACTGCGTTGATAGTGATAGAAAGGAAAGAGAGTAAGACGGCGAAGAAAGATGACGTCAAGGAAGCGAGAGAGGAATGGACGCCGTTATGAAATGTTTTCTTGGCAAGACTTAAATGTCACTTTGCCGCATACACCGAATACGTTTTAGGCATTACTTAACAGAGGCAACCGTTAACAAGCGCCAAAGTCGCAAATTCTAACACGTGACTTCGTGTCATTTACAGCATTAAAGAAAGCTGTGGATATTTTGTGAAAAGCAGTTGCCGCCAGCACTTTTAACCGTATGTCTCTGACTAATATAAAAAGCGACACAAAAATCGCCTTGCAGCTTAATGGTTTAAGCAACATTTATCAGCTTTAATTAATTAAAACGTGAGAATTGCTTTCAGCAGGTTGGCTAATGATTTGCATTAGCTATGCTTAAACGGTCAATTTCAAACAAAAGCACACATAAACTTGTTTGTTCTTTATACCATTAAGCGGAAACGATTGTGAAAGAATTCCCATACGCGTAGCATTGAGAAATTTAAAAAAAAATGCAGTTGCAACTGTTTAAATTGTTAAAGAATTTAGTTTTGACAGTTTTATGAAGTCAAATTTCTATTCAGTTTATTAAGCATACGCTTTAAGTCAGACTGTATTAATTTGCACCCTTGGCGAATGTTTGAAATATGAAACTTTATACAACTTTCAGTACCAAATTGAATTATAAACCCCCACACACTGTCGCACATTATGTGAAGAGCTGTTTGGGATGAGTGGACATTTTCCAACTTTACTTGCAGCATTTTTGACGAACTTTGAGTTTGAAGCCAAAGCAAAAGCTTAAAGTGTGCCTGAGTGGGTGTGTATTCAGGGCCATTGTCGTCGCTTATGCGGGACCTAATAAAATTCAATAGAATTAATTTAATTTAACATTTTTACAGTCCAAAGTCAAGTGCACGGCTCCCACAAGCTACGTGCCTTTAGAGGAGTATTTTTGTCATGACTTTCAAACCAATACAAAGCACCCATGTAGAATCCATATATTCAGTAACACAAAGCACACCGAAGTCAACATATCCTTCTAAGTATTCAACTCAACTAATTGTTATCTCTATGGACGTAAGTCCACTTTAGTGACATGTGGAACATCAATACTTTTAATCGGTGTAATACTTTCCGATATTTTGGTTCTTTGGCTAAGGCAAAAGTTCCTTAAAAATCGGACTTGCAATCGAATAGATTCGAGATTTAAAGATTAAAGGGAACTGTATGTATGCATATATTTTAAAGTCCCATCTTCCCGTCTTTGTCAAACCTGTTAAAAAAAACTATACAACTCTAGGCTAGAGTATCGAAGCAACTTTCGAGTAATTTGCTGTGGCACACATAATGCTCCAGGCATCTGGAATAACACATATCCATACGAACATAGATAACACACATACATATGCAATCCACCGACAAAAGCGTTGTTGTAGTCTGGCTGGCTTGGTTTTATATGCTTTATTTGGTATGGGTCGGTTGGTTTGGGGTTTGGCCTGAGTCTGAGCCGGCATATGGCTAGAGCGTAAAAGCAAATTGAAAACTTAACCTCAGGTTAAAAGCGTTAGCGACAGTTGAGTTAAACAGCATTAAGGCTGTGATAAGCTGTCTGTGGCACACACACATGTACACACATACACAACGCTCTCACACCTGTCTGAGATTTAGCTTGAAAGTCACGCCTCTCGCCAAAGGCAACGCCCACATGCGCTTTGGATTTGTCGCCAGCCGAAGGCAGTGAATTTGCTCAGTAATTGTTCTTTGGGGTTTTCTAGGCGCCGTCTGCTTTAATGTCAAAATCGTGTAGTTCATTACAAAGAAAAAGACAAATGATGAGAGAAAGGGAGAGAGAGAGAGAGAGAGAGTGAGCTGACTGCGTGGGTGTCTCGTAGGTGGGACATGAGACAAAATACGCAATAAATTTTAACAGCCATCAAGATGATTACTTCCTGCCATGTAACGCAAACATAAAAATAAGTTGCAGCGCCAAAAGACGCACACAAAATAAACAACGTCAAAACAAAAGAGAACCAACAACAAAAGCAGCAGCAACTGCGAAGTATGGCTGTAAAAGTGGCTCATATCCTGCACGCATCCGGAACCCAGAACGCATATGAGTCGAAGTCGAGCTGAAATTATCACATAAATCAGGCAACAATAACAGCAACTGGCAACAGGCAACTGGCAGCAGCAACAGCAACAGCAGCAGCAGAAAAGCAATGAGCTGACAGGCCAAGAGAATGTAAAGATGAAGGGGCTACAGATGGGCAAACGGGGCTAGTGCCGAAACGGGCGGTAACTTACAAAAGAACAGCATTAAAACTTTTACAATCGCGTAATGAGAATCTGCTTTAAAACTTGCGACTGTCGGCAGCAACTACAACTACAACGACGACGACAATGAGAGAGATTCGAGCAACAAAAACAATAGCAATAACAAAAACAGCAACAACAACTCAGGCAATATCTGAGAGCTTTAACTTAATTGACGCAAGAAATATACAAACTTACGAACGTATTACGTTGCAATTAAGTTTGGCGGCATGTGGGCGGCAGCCACGCTCAGCTAGTACTGTCATTGCCAGTGGCAAACTCACCTGCAACCCGGTTGCACCTGCACACACATACAAACATACGTACATACCTACATATATTGAAGAAGTTTTATTTGCTGTAAAATTTCATTCAATTGTTGTTATTGTTCTTTTCTTGCTGCCACGTCCACTTGGCGGAGTAATATTATTCTTCTCGTTGCTGTTGTTATTGTTGTTGTTGTGGGCATGGAAAGTTAGAAAGCGCTACGCTTTGCTGTCTACATAAACATGATAATTAAATGCAAAATATTTGATATTATTTTCAAAGCTTATGCAAATAAAGTTTTAATCCAAAGCCCGGGCTGAGTAAGATTCGAGATAATGAAAATTGCAGACGCAGACGCAGCTCCAACTCTATCTCCAGCTGCTCTTTCATAATATTTGCATACATTTTCTGGGAAAAGCAACAATGCAAACAGTTAGCAGTTAACACAGTTGATAAAAAGTATTAGTAAGTAGCTAAAGCCTAAGAGGCAAAGTCTCTGTGGCAGTGGCAGGTCTTAAAAACAAAGTTGAGCATCTATAAAAATCACACTTTGCAACTTGAGCGATAAATTGAAAGTGCCAATTCGATTCTTTAATCCCATGGACATACTCGTAATGTCAGGCCGATGACGACGTGATTTCATGCAAAGCATGTAGCCAATTCCTATCAAGCCCAAAAGCTGTAAACAATTGCTGCCCGAGGCGACTAAATAACAACGCCCAACAGGACATCAGAAACATCAGGGTAGAAAAAATAAAAACACAACCCGGCCCAAGAAAGGAACAAAAAATGTGGCTCAATAAAATCAAACAACAAACGTGATGCCAACTTGCTAGGCTTTGCCTTCGCCATTGCCTATGCCCGTCCAGCGATTCCCAGAATTAAGGTCCAGGCAAAGTGCGAGAATCAATTGTATGTTGACATTTTTATCAGTTTTTGTTTTCAGCCCTTAAGTGTGGGCCACATCACGCAAAGGCGTGTCGTAAGCTAAAATTTTAATAGAAAGAAATCAGTTCCAAGTCAGCCATCAGAATGTAGACCCTTTTTTTCCGGTCACGGGTTGAGCCTCGGGCAAGGTGTGTTGCGTCGTGCCGAATTAAATATGTAAACAACTGCTGTTGCAGCATGTTGTTTATTGTGTTTCGACGACACCTTTCTTCTTTTCCTTTATAATACAAATATCGCTTAAAAACGCAACCAGTCAGCCTGAAGACATCTATTTAATTACCATATACAACAAGAGCCTCGCATTTAATAACTTTAAGTTACGGTGTACCAAACTCTTTAACTGAGCTCTCTCTCTCTCTCTCTCTCTCTCTCTCTCTCCTTCCCATTTCACTCTATTTGTTTCTTTCGACTAAATAAATGAAATCAATTAAATTGGCAATAAACTTACCCAACTTGCCAAACTAAGTATGCGACATGGCATGGCAACAATAATGAGATATTTCCACAGGTATATCTCTGTGTGTGCACGGATAAGGATGTTAGTGTCAAAGGTAACCAACGTTAGGTAATATACTGTATATGCTATTGAAATCTAAAGAATTTAAAGCGACCTCAACAACATTAGCAGCTGCGTCACCGATTGTTACCGCTGTTGCGGTTGCCGTTAACTTAATAGTAAACAATTACAATGTACACACACACACATAGATGCTTACACGTAGATACAAAATGCAGACACTGATGACACACAGAGGCAAGCGACAGCCGCACGGTTTTGTGGCTTTCATCTCTGTCTCTGTTTCTGGCTCAGTCGCAGACATTTCCATTTTCAATGAATGTGTACGTCGGTTATGTGTATATGTTGTGCCTGTGTTTTGAGCTTGTTGTCCTTGTAACACTTAAAATTTAACACCAAGGCTGTTTGTTTGTTTATCTCACTTTGAATCTCATTTCATCACGCTCCACAGCATCACATCTCTTCCTCTCTCTCCATATATATCTCTTCCTCCTACTTCACACCTTGTTACCCATTTGATTTGGTATTGTGTTTGTTGCTGCTGTTTCTAGATTTACTGTCTCTCTTTCCAGCTTCTCTAAATGAAAATGTGTTTTAATGCGAAGGGCCTATCACATTACAAGGTTAATATGAGCTTAAAGCTCATAAGCTCTTGTTTGACTTTATACTGAAGTGAAATCGAAATATCTTTAAAAACGAGCGCCCATTGGCATATCAATCGATTTATTGTAGTAAATTGAACAATGGTTGTACCCATTGATAGTGATCTTATTGGTAGTGACTTGCATAAGTACAACCATTACTATTAAGTCTGCATCGCATATACCTCAATGTCCTTGACGTGTATCGATAATTGCGGAGTCAGCAACATATGTACTGTCAGCTTTCACACTACTGCTTTCATACTACTGCTTTCACACTTTATGCACTTTACGCGTTCTCTTATTTACAACAAGGAGTATTTTGCACCATTCACTTGACGGGCAAACATATCTCGAAGTAGTGGTAAATATGTGGTGCGCGTCTACATAGTTTGGTATGCCTTGTAGCATAGTATGTTGCAGCAGCGAAAGGTATTCATCCGCACACAAGTTGCCTAATTAACATGCAACAAAATCTCGTGCTGCTGGTCATTCCATCCCCCTTCTCCCACCCACTGCGTGTGTATCTGTCGTTTGCCCTCAGCCAAATATGTTTTGAACACTGCCGACAGCTCTCTTGAAAACTGTTCTTGCCCTTACCCAGTTTTTAGTTTTCTTTTTAGACCCTGTACTTTAAAAAAGGACAAATGGGTCCATTAAGTTTGTGTAAAAAAAAAGTGAGTAACAGACAGAAGGAGGCGTGGCAGACCCTATAAAGTATTTATATTCTTGATCAGCATCAAAAGCCGAGTCGATATAGCCATGTCCGTCTGACCGCCTGTCTGTCTGCCCGTCTATCCCTTTTTGAGTTCCAAGATCTCAGAGACTATAAGAGCTAAAGACCCCCAACTTATCATGTACGTTCATCTATATCTTGCATTGATCAAATTTGTTTTAGAGTTTTTTCACGTCCCCTCCGCCACCAGGAATTGAAATACAAAATTTCGAAGTTAAATTACAAGAGCACCTTCAATTATTTTTGGTACATATAATATACACTATGGTGCGATCCTGTCCTGTCCTGTACAGGGTCTCCTACAGTCGAGCTTGCTCCACCGTAGCTTACTGCATTTTTTCTCTTGTGATTGCATGTAAAAACTGCTAGAATTTTTTGTATCTTACAAGCACAGGGAAATTTGCATACACGCATTTGGCGTTCCCAGCGAGAGCCAGAAAATTGTGTGCCAAAAGTCCGGCATTTTATGCAGCGGCTTTCAAATATTTTG
>JAWNMD010000314.1:0-45064 GCA_035044365.1 Drosophila neotestacea
AAAGTACGGATGTACAAATGTGAGTTTTTCAAGAAGGAAATCGACTTTCCGGGCCTTACAATTTCCGCAAGATTGGGTTAAAACCAACAGCGATAAAGTCGAGGACATTCACAAGCCGAGGACTTTAAAAGACTTAAGATCCCTTACTAAGGGAAGAAAATGGCCGCCTTTACAAGAATATGTCAAATAATGTAAGCATTACATTGGATCACGATTGCCTAGAGGCTTTCGAAAAAAAGAGCGCATTAGCTTCGCAAGATGTGATACTTCGATACCCAAATTTTCTGAAAGAGTTCCAACTCAGTGCAGACGCTTCAAACTACGCTATTGACGCAGTGTTAGAACAGAATGGAAAACCCATTACTTTCATTCGCGTAAACTGAAGAAGTCGGAAGAGAACTATGCCGTAAATGAAAACGAGATGTTGGCAATAGTATGGGCTCTCCACAGTCGGTATGTAAACATTGAATATCTTTGAAAATAAACAACCGATTTTCAAGTATGAGATATTTTTATTTAATTTGGTTCTGAACAATTTCTTCAGACTAATTTTTGAAAACAACATCAATCAAGTGGCCGCCTTTATTGGACACAGCAAAATGTGCCCTTTTTGCTGCGTTTTCCATCACTTTTTCAAGCATCTCAAGTGGTATAGCGATGATTTCTGCACGAATATTTGCCTTGAGCTCGTCAATGGTTTGAGGCTTGCTGGCGAAACTTTGCTTTTCAAATATCCCCACAAAAAGAAGTCCGAAGGCGTCAAGTCTGGAGATCTGGGTGGCCAACCAATATCGCCTTTTTTTGATACCAGACGTCCAGGGAATGTTCGTTGTAAAAACTGAATTGTTTTATTTGCAGTATGGCATGGCGCATCGTCTTGTTGAAACCAGTAACCGTTCAGACCTTTTTCACGCATTTGCGGGCATTCAATGAAAAGCGTCACTATTTCAGCGCGTTCTTTCGGAGTGAAGCGATTCATAATTAAAATTGTGCTGAACTGAGGTTTTCAACACTGGTCTACTCAAGTCAATCGGTTCACTAATGACAAAGCTATTCAATATTTACATACCGACATAAAAGATGGCGCACCCTTTACCTTTACAGTACCTCTCGTGTTATCATCAACCACTGACCGGTGCACTAAGTAATAAAACACGCAATGGTAAAATCAAAAGGTGGAAAAGCTAGATCGAGGAGTATAACCATGTGCTTCGATATATGCAGGGATCTCCTAATGTGACCGATGCCCTCTCTAGATATCCCTCATTCGCAGAGATTAATAGTACAACAGCTACAATCCATAGTGACAAGAGTTCCGCACATAATCTTATACCCGTCATTAGTGCCCAAATCAATGTATTCAAAATCCAACTTTTGCTTCTGACTTCCGAAGAAGAATCTTATCAATTTGAAATACCTTTTTCACAGTATCACAGGCATACTGTCAAGAAAAGTGACTTCTCTCAAGAAGACTAAAACAAAGACTCGACCCAAAATTAGTAAATGGCTTTTTCACTTCCGAGAGGGAAATGGGAAAAATTTAAAACATCTATCCCATTCACTTTTGAAATTACATGATTAGATACAAAAATGAAGTGAAATGAAATGAAAAGTCTATACAACACCACAAAATCTAGAGAACAAGTAAGCAAAGATATTAGCAATAAACAACTTTTTGAGAGTTTCTATGGCAGCTATATGATATAGTCATCAATGAGTAAGATATACACTATCTGTGAGTTAGATAGATAGAGATAGCTTAGAAAAAAAACAAAGCTCTTCATAAAAAACGTTAACTTCTCTGATTGTTTCTATAGCAGCTATATGATATAGTCATCCGATCTTGACCAAATTTTCTCAGAATGTAACAATGAGTAAGAAAAACATAATCTGTGAGTTAGTTGTAAGGAAGTTTCTCAGGCTGGGGTATGTCACAGTCCAGCCAGGGTCACTTTACAGAAAATTTCTTAAAGTTACCGGAACTACTGATAGTGAGGAGCGTGATTTCAAATGACGAAGCTAAGATTGCTAAGATATGGGATTAAATTGGTATCGGACAATAATTCCAACTATCCATGTGTATATATGGATACATGTGCAGGCATAAGTATATATATGAAAAGTTAGCAAAAATATTAAATACCCCTGGGTCGCAAGCCGCGCCAATAGAATATGCATTTATATGTCTATACGTATATGGTTTATTACCTATGTGTACATATACCTACATATATATATATATATATATCATATAGATAGACGGCTTTCCACGTTTCTGAACTTTTTTTTATAAATTTTCCCTTGACTGTCCGCTGCGTCTACTGTACGTCCGAGATGTCAGCACACGTGGGTGTCTATATGTACGTCTATGTATATATAGCACTTTCCTGAGTTACCTGTCTTCTATGCGGCTCGAATTAACACGGTTCACAATCGCGTTCACAGCTGTGGCGAAACCAAAGCGGCTGTGATGCGGTTGTGAACGAGACGACGATGAGATTTCGCGGTGACTGTGGTGAAACCTATGCTGCCACAACGAAATCTCGATCGACGTGCTATTGGCCGGAGTCCCACTTGGTCACTTTTCTGCCGGCACATGTATACACGTAGTTCCTCACTTGGTCATTGAATAGAATTCGGTGAGGGTGGGTGTATATCGTTATGTACGGATTTCTTATATGCAACAATTAGGCTTTAACGCGGCTTGAATAAACGCGGTTCACAATCGCGTTCACAGCTGTGGCGAAACCAAAGCGGCTGTGACGAGGTTGTGAACGAGACGGCGATGAGATTTCGCGGCGGCTGTGGTGAAACCTATGCAGCAACAAGGAAATCTCGATTTACGTGTTATTTGCCGGAGTCCCACTGGGTTACTTTGCTGCCGGCACATACACACATATACACACACGCACACGCTGCCCTTTGTTGGCACTGGTTTTGCTAAAAAAAAATGACTTTTTACTTTCTTCTGTTTGTATGGGCTTTGATGTTTGTAATTTTATTTTATTTCTTATAATTTCCTAATTTCTGTGTTACAATGTTCTAGAAAACCGCTGGGAGAAACTTGCACTCGTTCACTCGCTCACCTCGATGCGTTAATATATAAATCCTTGTTGTACGTTGTTGTTGTTGTTGATTTCAATGTTCTAGAAATCCCTCGTTGCGTGGCTGATGCTATTTCACCACGTCATTAAGTCTAATTTTTGGCAACTTCTCTGCCAGCGTCGGCGTCAGCGACAAGCCTCTCAATTGTCGCCTAGGTCAGGCATGCATGCCTGCATACAAGTTAAGAACAAAAATATTAAAAGTCTTCAAAAGTGCAATTGCAACAACATCCGGCAGTCAGGTGCAGTAGCCCCAATATTGCTAAGCTCAGCGTCTGGATAACTTCCCGCACGCGCAACCCAAAAACCAAACTTCCCGCACGAGCACTCCAAATGCCAGAATTCCAGGAACATTGGGCAACAAGTCAGGTGCTCCAGAAACATCGCTGCAACAGCCGCTGCTGACGCCGTTGCCTCTGCCAACGTCGCCGTCGACACACACAGCTCTCATTAGGGTTTCTTTAGCTTAGTTTAATTTCCTGTAATCTATAACCATGCGATATTTTTTTACCCCTGAGGCGTCTGCTTTTTTCGGAACTATCCATACTGGGGAGTTGTATGGAGACCTTGATGGTCTGATTATTCCATAATTTAAAAGTTCAGAGACCTGCTTATTTATGTCATCTTTCAAGCTCATTGGATATTGATAGAACTTAGAATACACTGGTGTATCCGAAGAGGTTCGTATTTCTGCCCTCACATTAGTTGTGTAGGTCAGTTTCTGGTTTGGTTCTGCGAATAATTTTGGATTTACTTGAAGAAGCTTGTTTAATCTGTCACTTTGGAATTTAGTCAAATGCTCGATTCTTGGTACTATGGTATTTACCGCCCTAAATTTCTTTTCTTTTATGGGTACGTTAATTTTGTTCTTTATTGTCATTATATTTTTGCTGATTTTGATTTCAGCTGCTAGCTCTTTTAAGCTATCGTTGCCCAGAATGGCATCAAATGACTTTAAAGTCGGCAACAAAAAGAACTTGACGTTAATGTCGGGATGATTGAAGAGGTTAGCTATTTTATGGTGAGTGACAGGAACACTGCCTCCTATAGACACAGCGTTAAAAGGTTTTTCTTGACCATAAGATCAAGAATGGTAGATTATATGAATCGACCACAGTTCGAATTTGCGAAAAGACCTCCCGGCCCAAAAATAATGAGGCGGTAAATACCATAGTACCAAGAATCGAGCATTTGACTAAATTCCAAAGTGACAGATTAAACAAGCTTCTTCAAGTATATCCAAAATTATTCGCAGAACCAAACCAGAAACTGACCTACACAACTAATGTGAGGGCAGAAATACGAACCTCTTCGGATACACCAGTGTATTCTAAGTTCTATCAATATCCAATGAGCTTGAAAGATGACATAAATAAGCAGGTCTCTGAACTTTTAAATGATGGAATAATCAGACCATCAAGGTCTCCATACAACTCCCCATTATGGATAGTTCCGAAAAAAGCAGACGCCTCAGGGCTAAAAAAATATCGCATGGTTATAGATTACAGGAAATTAAACTTGGTTACCATTGCAGACAAATACCCAATCCCAGAAATAAATGAGGTGCTTGCCCAACTAGGAAACAATAAAGTATTCTCCGTATTAGACCTTAAAAGTGGGTTCCACCAAATACCATTGAAAATGTCCGACATAGAAAAAACGGCCTTCTCCGTGAATAACGGAAAATATGAGTTTACACGACTCCCATTCGGACTAAAGAACGCGCCAGCAATTTTCCAGCGCGCTTTAGATGACATACTTCATGAACATATTGGTAAAATATGCTTCATCTACATTGATGACATCATCATATTCAGTAAAGATGATGAATCACACTTTAAAAATCTGGACATTATTTTTCGAACCTTGCAAGAAGCGAATTTCTTGGCTTTGTTGTATCTGACAATGGTATTGAAACTAACCCAGATAAGGTCTCTGCTATAGCTCAATATCGAATTCCGAAGACCATCAAAGATTTAAGATCTTTTTTGGGGCTCTCAGGATATTACAGAAGATTTATCGAAAATTACGCCAAGCTCGCCAAGCCTCTTACCTCGCTTTTAAGAGGGGAAGACGGACGAGTGTCCAAAAAAATGTCCGCAAAAAAATCAATTTCGCTTGACAACCAAGCACTAGAAGCATTCAAGAAGCTCAAAAGCAGTTTAATTTCTAAAGATATAATACTCCGCTACCCAGATTTCGAAAAGGAGTTTCACTTGACAACCGATGCGTCCAATTATGCAATAGGCGCAATTTTATCGCAAGATAACAAACCTATCTCATTTCTCTCAAGAACCCTATCCAAGGTAGAAGAGAATTACGCCGCTAACGAAAAAAAGATGTTAGCCATCATTTGGGCCCTAAAAAGCTTAAAAAATTACCTTTACGGTAAATATAAAGTCAAAATATTTACGGACCACCAGCCTTTGACTCATTCTCTGAGTAGCTGGAACGGAAATGCCAGAATTAAAAGGTGGAAGTCTTATTTGGAGGAATACGATTATGAAATATTCTATAAGCCGGGAAAAGAAAATGTGGTAGCCGATGCGCTATCTCGAATACCACCTACAGGGCAAATTAGCTCAATAGCCTCAACGCAACACAGCGATGAAAGCTCAGGCGAGAATTTGATACCAAGTATGGAAGTCCCTATCAACGCCTTTAGGAATCAAATTTTCTTTCACAAAGCAGAATTTTCCGACTACAGGTTCAGCATACCATTTCCAAGTTTCCATAGACACGACATTTACAGACAGCAGTATAATTCAAATGATTTATTATCTGATTTGAAAAAACATCTTAATCCCTCAATAATCAATGATATCTGTACGACCGAAGATATAATGTGGAAAATTCAACAATTATATCCAAGTCATTTTAAGAACTACAAGGTACGTTTCACCCAGTCCCAGGTAAAAGACCTGACCAGCACAACAGACCAGGAGAAGCAGATCCTCAAGACTCACAACAGAGCCCACAGAAATGCTTTAGAAAACAAAATTCAGTTATCCGAGGAATTCTATTTTCCGAAAATGAAACAGAAAATCGCAAATATAGTTCAACATTGCAAAATTTGTAAAGAAACGAAATATGACCGGCACCCACCTAACCCAGAGATAAGGGAAACTCCCATACCAGAATACCCCGGACATATAATTCACATCGACATCTACTCAACGGAAAAACAACTCGTACTTACAGCAATAGACAAATTTTCCAAACTAGCGAAAGCTCAAATCATAAAATCAAAAGCAATAGAAGACATTAGAACCCCACTACGCGACATAGTGTTTTATTTTGGTGTACCAAAATTTATAGTAATGGACAATGAGAAATCTTTGAACTCCGAATCAATACGATTTATGTTAGTAGACCAATTAGGAATAGAAATCTACACGACACCCCCTAACAGGAGTACAGTTAACGGACAGATAGAACGATTTCATTCAACACTCTCTGAAATAATGAGATGTTTGAAAAGAGATCAAACCCATCGGAACTTTGAGGAACTTCTAGATAGAGCCGTTTACGAGTATAATTACTCAATTCATTAGGTAACGAAGAAAAGGCCACTGGAAGTTTTCTTCGGCAGAAGAGTCACCACAGACCCGACAAAGTACGAACAGGCAAGACTAGACAACATAGAACAACTAAGACGCAAACAAACCGATGACTTAGTGGACCATAATAGCAGAAAAAAACCTATTCGAACTTACGATGTAGGAGAAGAAACATTCGTAAAAATAAATACAAGATTAGGTTCGAAACTGTCCGGTCGATTTAAAAAGGAAACAGTAAAAGAAGATAAAAACACTACAATACTAACAGAATCAGGACGTACAGTACACAAAAGCCATATTAAATCCTAAGTTTAATTTCAGGATGTTGATATGCTTGGCCAACGGGACTATGACAATAACTAACTATACTGATGCACAGACTGTGACAATTTACAGAGGAATCGGGAAAATTCGTTCCAACGACACTAAAATCCTACACATCATCAACTTGGAACAAATTCGGGACGCTCTCAATATCCTACAAATGCACACAGAGAACGACCTTAAATATAACAACTTATATCACACCATACAGCACGAAATAGCCCAAACATTTGTGGTTTTCAAAACCATTTCTATATTCCACTCAAGAAAAAGTAGGGCAATTGATATTCTGGGTACTGCTTGGAAATTTGTCGCAGGCAGCTCAGATCATAACGACTTAATTCTTGTAACAGATAGTATAGACAAGCTAACCATTAACAACAACAAACAAATTATAATCAATAGACAATTAGAAGACAGGTTAAATAAGTTGACTAAAATTTCAAACGACCTTACAAACTCAATTAAAAAAGATTCACTTTTGAGCGACGAATTGGCCATTAGTTTTCAAAACCAGGTTCGTCTTATTAAAGAAGAAGTAGTCAATATAAAATACGCCATTCAATGGGCGAAACTAAACATGATCAATACATTTTTATTAAGCGAAAAAGAAATTGACGTAATAAATAATCAATTTAAAAATGGCTACATGCCGCCGTTAACTACTGAAGAGATGCTAGAATTCTCAGATGTTTCCATTTTGCACAATGGAACTACACTCATTTACCTTATCAAGATACCGAATGTAGAACCAACAACTTTCCAAAATTATATGATAAAACCGATAATAAAATCCAATAGCATCGTTAATCTTCCGGTTAACGAAATTTTTGAAAACAAGAATAAAAATTTAATGTTTGGCATTAGAGATCAGTGTAAGAATTTTTATAACATTAAAATTTGTAATAGAAATAAGCTAGAAGACCTAAGTGATGATAGTTGTTTACCTAAGTTACTTAAGGGAGAGCAAGCAACGTGTGGATTTACCAATGCCGACCATATACCCAATCTGGAGGAGATCGACGATGGCATCATCCTAGTAAACAACTTCAATGGCACCGTAACTGGAAAAGACAACGCAAAGAAGATACAAGGAACGTTCCTAATCAGCTTCTGGAACGAGACAATCTCAATCAACGGCAAGGAGTTCAGCAATACGGAGATGACAATAGCGGAACCGGGAACACCACTTATTCAGCTGGCTCCGGTGGATATTGAACGCTTGAGAATTTTATCATTGGAATCGCTGGAAGGGCTCCACCTGGACAATACAGAGAAACTGCAAAAGCTAAAAACACATTCAATTATAAACAGGATCGCACTCTTCGCTGCAATGGCATCCCTAGCCATTTTAACATTTACCCTTCACTGGTGCAGGAAGAGGACAATAAGCATACAACTGGGAAACATCCATTCAGAGGTTGCCCGGGTAGCACCAATAAATCTGCAGCTCGGGAACATCAATCCAGAGCTCCCCAAGGTAGCACAAAGAAATCTACAACTCGGGAACATCGATCCAGAGGTTACCAAGGTAACGACAAGTACCACATATCACCCATCAAGCATGCAGTTCAACAACATACCATTCTTCTGATTACACTTGAGGACAAGTGTAAATTTGAGGGGGAAGAGTTAAGAACAAAAATATTAAAAGTCTTCAAAAATGCAATTGCAACAACATCCGGCAGTCAGGTGCAGTAGCCCCAATATTGCTAAGCTCAGCGTCTGGATAACTTCCCGCACGCGCAACCCAAAAACCAAACTTCCCGCACGAGCACTCCAAATGCCAGAATTCCAGGAACATTGGGCAACAAGTCAGGTGCTCCAGAAACATCGCTGCAACAGCCGCTGCTGACGCCGTTGCCTCTGCCAACGTCGCCGTCGACACACACAGCTCTCATTAGGGTTTCTTTAGCTTAGTTTAATTAGTCTAAAAATTGTAATCAAACCATAAAGTCCAATTGGACAAATAAAGTTAAAATTTGTTATATCCAAAATAATAAAAGGATTTAACTTACATGCAGTGGGCGTGTATGTGTGTGTGAGCTTGCTCTCGGCCGATCGTTGCCTTGCTTTGTGCGTGTGCTCTACTGCGTAGTAGGCATGCGCTGTCTCTCTCGGTTCCTCTCCTTGCTATATATGCGTGGGCTTGCTCACGATCGTCACTTCGCCTTGTGCGTGTGCTCTACTGCGTAGTAGGCACGCGCCGTCTCTCTATGATGCTCTCTGTGTATGTGTGTGTACATATTGGCGTGAGCTATGCTGCCCTTTGCCAAAGCTGTACTTTTCGACACTTTGCATTGCCGGCTGCCGATCGATGCTGTATGTGTGTATGCGTGGCGGCGCTGTTCTCTGTACGCGGCGTCGCCAACGCATTGAGAGAATTGTAGCGGGTCGCTTGGACAGCGAAATGGCTCTCGCTGCACTGCTTTCCCGATGGCAGTTCTGGACGTCACTGCCCATACTTGCGCCTTGCCGGCGGCTTGTGACGTCACTGCCTTTTGCACTGCATGTATGTGCGCCCAAATTATGGAGCGTCACATAGTTGAGATAGCTAAAAAAAACAACAAAGCTTTTCATACTAAATTTTAAATGGCATCTGATTGTTCCTACGGCAGCTATGTGAAATAGTCATCCGATCTTTACCTAATTTTCATAAGCTCTAACGATGAGTAAGAAATACATTATCTGTGAGTTTGGTTGAGAAAGCACAAAAATAACATAGCTCTTCTTATGATATATTCATCCGATCTTAACCAAATTTTCCCAAAATATAACAATGAGTAAGAAATACTTATTCTGTGAGTTTGGTAGAGATAGCTCAAAAAACAAAACAAAAAATTTCATACGAAGCAATTTTGACTTTTGCCCCCCATTTTAACCCCTTCAAAAATGAAAAAAACTCCATCTTATTGCACGATAATTATGTCTCAGCTATGTTGTGTGAAAATTTTAGCGCACTTTGGGGAATTTGACCAGTTGTAATGGCATTAAAGTGTT
This sequence comes from Drosophila neotestacea, assembly GCA_035044365.1. Taxonomy (NCBI): domain Eukaryota; kingdom Metazoa; phylum Arthropoda; class Insecta; order Diptera; family Drosophilidae; genus Drosophila; species Drosophila neotestacea. Next base: position 9,989 of record JAWNMD010000314.1, read on the forward strand.
TTTCACAAGTATGCAAGTTAACGATATTTTTATGCCAAAATATATTTGTTTGACAGCCCTGTCTTTAAATATCAGCTGTTAAAGTCAACTGTCGCAACACAACATCAAGCCCTAAATTTGAAATGGATGTTCATTATTCAGGTTTGTACTGTGTGGCTACAAAATTTGTTGCTTGTTTTGTGCGTGTATTTCTGTAATAATTACTAAATTTAGGAAGTGGTGTCCACGTATGACTTTCGTAAAGAAAGGTCAACTTTGAACGGAGTTACAACAAATGCAATAAGCTACAGTGGATCAAGCTCGACAGTAGGAGATCCCGTACTTATGAAAAGCAAAATCTTTAGAGTGCGACTCGTTCGCAAAAGATTGTTCTTAATAAGATGACGCTACTACGAAGATATCAGCTGATAAGCACAGAGATCGCTAGCGTCTCTTCTTCTTTCTTTTGCCCGTAACATTGTTAGTTGAATAACTTTCGGGTTAATCATCCGATTGGAATAAAATTTTCTGGACAGGTTGGGACTATAGTGTGTATTATATAAATCAATAACCAAGGCGCTAGTTTTAAAGGTTCTCTTGTAATTTTAAAAATTTTGTTTTTCAATGTCTAGGGTCGGAAGGGGGTGTGGCAAAAATCTAAAACAAACTCGTTCAATGCAAGATATAGATGAACCTACATGCCAAATTTGGTGTCTCTAGCTCTTATAGTCTCTGAGAAAAACGGACGTGGCTATATCGACTCAACTATTGATGCTGATCAAGAATATATACACTTTATGGGGTCTGCCACGCCTCTTTCTGCTTGCTACGCACATTTGCCCAAACGTAATAGACCCATTTGTACTTTTTTTAAGTACTGGGTCTAATAAGCAAAGAATTTAAACCACGATCTCCTGTCTGCCTTCTCAGCACCTCTACCACCTACACCATCCCACTTCTTGTATAATATGAATATGCATGTGGGAACTTCTAAACAGAGATAACTCGAAAGAGGGAGAGAGAGCTAACTCACTCTAACACAGCGCTCATATATATTTTATATATATATATATCTTTATACATACTTTTTTTTTAACAAACTGAATATACCAAACACCGTATTATAACAACACGGAATATATGTATTTTAAGACAATTATTCTGTATAGTGACGCTAATGTTTTGTGCGAGCGTGTGTAATATGTTTGTATATAAATGTATAGTATATGTATTGAGCAGGTTATTTCTGTTTGCATGCATATCGAATTTAACATCGTCCTTTACTTCCACAGGGCATCTTAATGTCGGACTCTCATGACTGAATGATATACATATTTATACCCTTGCAGATGGTTTTATAATTTTGTCACGAAATTTGTAACGCATTGAAGGAGGCCTCACAGATCCCATAAAGTATATATACTTATTCTAGATCAGGGTGACGAGCTGAGTCGATATGGCCATGTCCGTCTGTTTCCATGCAAACTAGTCTCTCAATTTTGAAGCAATCTAAATAAAACTTGGTACAGGTCCGTCATTTTGCTGCACCCAGTACATACGTCGGAACCGGCCGGATCGCATCACTATATCATATAGCTGCCATAGGAAAGATCGGTTCGACATCAACATCTAAATAATTTTGCAAGGAATCTGGCGAAATGCAAGGCTCTGCAACGGTACCCAAACTTTGGCGCGCCAATGTTAGCTTGCGATATACTTATTCCCTTGCAGAGGGTATTATAATTTTGTCACAAAATGTGTAACGCATTGAAGGAGGCTTCACAGACCCCATAAAGTATATATATTCTTGATCAGGGCGACGAGCTGAGTCGATATAGCCATGTCCGTCTGTCCGGCTGTGTGTTTGTCTGTTTCTATGCAAACTAATTTTTGTTTCGTTTTTGTATTCTAGTGACAGCACTTTCTCGACTTTCACAATAATAACCAAAAATCGAGATAATAAACGAATAGTCCTATCAAGTGCAGTAGCATTTTTTTTGAATGCAACTTTTGCAACATAAGAAATGTATTGGGTGAAATGCAGCATTCGGCCGAAAAATGCAGAATGCAAGTGCAGTGAGGACAGGGCAATAATCCCTGAGCAACGGAATTAAGATATTTTCAACGCTCCATTCCTGGAACACTTTTTGATCAATAAGGCCTTTTTGAAACTGCTAACTCTATTGAAATTGCAATTCTTAAATGCAATCAACATTTTATTTGCAGCCTCGGAGGTGTCTCTGGTGGTCTTTATCCATATTTAAGTGAATTTAACATACCTCGTCACCGTGCAGTCACGATCAATTACTCAACTATGTTTGTAAGTGTAACTGCAATATACGTTCCAGGTGAGTAAGTAAATATACAATAAATTTGCAAATACATTAACTTAACCCTCTAATGCCTGGCCCTGCCTTTGAGCGGGGTCGACGAAAACCTGTTGTTAAACTTAAAAAATAAATATATTTGAAATTGTGGGTTTTAGCAACCATTTAATTAATTAAATTTGTATGTTTTGCTGGCTCGAGGTCTAAATAATTGTATTTTTTAAAATTATTTTTATTATTTTACTAGGGGGCTTTGCCGGTTCGATCGCCAAAGTCCGGCTTTAGCTGTAAAAAGTCTTTCTCATTTCAACTCCACTGCGAGCCGGGAGCTTGCGAGCAAAGCGAGTAGGGGGTGAAGCCTCCTAGTTATTTTGTGAAACCATTATTGTAATTTAAATTTAAAATTAGTAACTAGTGATTAATGCAATATGTAATAAGCTCAGCTTGTCGCAGTAGGATACAACCATAATAGATTAGCAAATAAGTAAAAAGAAAAAAATGCAGTAAGCTACGGAGGAGCCAGCTCGACAGTAGGAGACCCTGTACTTTTTGAGTGCAAAACGTTCACTAGGGATTTTTCTTTAAGGTTGCGTACCAGAAATTTCAAGAGATGGCGCCACTACGAAGATGTCTGCTGATGAACATAAAAGTCGCTAGCGTCTCTTTTTCTCCCTTTTGCCCGTAACATTGTTAGTTGAATAACTTCCGCGTTTATAATCCGATTGAAATGAAATTTACAGGACAGGTTCGGACCACAGTGTGTTTTATTTATACCAAAATCAAGGTGCTGGCATTAGGTGCTCTTGTAGTTGGACTTCGAAATTTTGATTTTCGGATTACGGGGGCGGAAGGAGGCGTGGCAAATTTAAAACCAAACTTGATCTAGGCCAGATATAGATGAGCCTACACACCAAGTTTGGTGTCTCTAGCTCTTATAGTCTCTGAGATTTAGGTGTTCATATTTTCGAAGTTTACTTTCCGTTTATTATCCGATCAGGACGAAAATTTAAAGGACAGGCTTGGATTATGGAGTTAATCATTTGTGCCAAAGATAATATCGCTAGCATTAAAGGTGCTTTCGTAATTCGACTTTGAAATTTTTGTTTCAATTTTACGGGTGCGAAAGGGGGCGTGGCAAAATTCTAAAACAAACTTGAACTTGGGAAAAAGTAGCATTCAACCAAAATTCAACTGCATTTCGATAGTACTATTCTTCTTTAATCGATTTTTGGTAGTTATTGTGGAAATCGAGAAAGAGCTGTTACTAGAATACAAAAACAAAACAAATGAAACAGCTGACAGGCAAAATGTCGAATGGCTATGAATTGAATCTTATTTTTTTGCTTATATGTTTTTACAATTATTTTCAGAATGTTAACTACAGATCGACGGTGCCTGTTCAATTAGGAGACAACAAATTATCTGTTGGACCTGTGCACTGTTGTCCTGTTCTTAAGAACATTAAACAATTTTTAAATTAAATTAAGAAGCTTAACCCAAAAACTGTTTTTGTATTTTGTGTGCATTTTGGGCTACATATTTTTAGCAATTTTTTAATTTTTCCTACCTCTTCTCTTTATATAACTTTCTAATTTTATTTTCAAATCTGTCCCTTTTTAAACGGTCAAACAAATTGAAGTCCGTTCTACTTATCTTTTACTAGTTTAAAACAATTGCCAGGACATTGCATTGTTTTTGCACCATCTCCTTCTCTGATTTAAGCATCAGAACTATCATAGAATCATTTATATTTCATAATTACATTTTTTTCTCTTGCGATTTGTTTGCACTTGACAGCTGATTGAAAATGCAGGAATGTTATCTATATCTTACAAAATGCATGCCAGTGTATTTACGCTCAGCGCGTTAAAAAAAAAGGTCATAAATCTTAATTTTTCGCTTTATTAACAGAATATTAGTATTTTGGCTTTCGACATACGTGTTCGATATCGATATACATGTTAACTGCACTGTTATTGTGGCCACTTTATATAAATTAACTGTTCTTGCTGCTTAAAAGTAAAACAAATTTAAAGCTGAACCTTTTAAATAAAATTATAATATAGTCTGGCCTGATAATACTTAATTTTCATAAAATATATTTATTATATTAATCATATCATATTTATTAAATAAAATAAAGCCCTATTAATTTTTTTTGTTCACTATGACCTTTGAAAATCTGTGATATTAACGTAGTGACCTCCAACTGAACGTCGTTAATTCCCTCACCCCTCTTTTTCCAAAATTTTTCTATTCAAGAGGTCATAATTTCATCATTCACTGACGAAATAAAGGCTCAATGGTTGTTTCATCACGTCAAAATAATATGAAACCCTAACAGTGCAATGTTAGTCTGGGGAGTGCCATTTGAGTTTTAAAAGAACGATACACCATTACGTTACGAGAAGTGCAAACCAACTTTGATATGCAAAATTGTAAAATTTTTTTGGTTGATTTGTATATGAAGTTTTTCATTTGCACGTTGTTTCGCAGCGTGAATAAATACTGCTTTAGGGTTCATTTCAGCGCACAGTGTATGATTTTGCTAATCTAGGGGGAATTAATTCACAAAAAAATTATTTCTTAAGCAGTATTTACACTCAGATCAAAAAGAAATCGTCAAAAATCTGGTTTTTTCACTCCGCTAACAGAAAATTAGTATTTTGTTATCGATATACGTGCTCGATATCGATATACGTGTTATCTACGCTGTTATTGTGGCCGCTTTATATAAATCAGCTGTTGTTGCTGCTCATAAGCAAAACAAATTTAATGCTGCCACTTTTAAATAAAATAATAATATAGTCGCTTTCTGGCCTGATGATAAATTATAATTATATAATATATTTATTTTGTTGGGCATATCATTTTAATTAAATAAATTAAGTCTAATTAACTTGTTTGGTCCTTATGACCGTTGAAAATCTGCGGTATTTAAGCAGTGACCTCCAATTAAACGTCGTTAATTCCCTCACACCACATTTTCTCCAAATTTTACTATTCAAAAGGTCATAATTTCATCATTCTCTGATGAAATAAGGAGTGGAGGCTTATTTCATTACGTCAAAATTAAATGGCCCGCAAAATGTGCTATGTTAAGTCTAACAGTGCCATTTGAGTTTAACAGAACGGTAGGCCCTTACGTTGTGAAATGTACTTATCTTGAAATGAAAAACGGGAAAAAAAATTCTCGCTGTTTTATTTTTATATGAAGTTTTTCATTTCCACGGCGTTTCGGTGCGAGTGTAAATACTGCTTTAAGCTGAAGAGCTTTTATGCAGTCAATTTAGAAATGTTGAAATATTACAAAAACAAGCACAAAACAAAAAAAAGTTTTTTGTTCATAAGATACCGGTTCTTGAACCGGTGCATTTGATATGCATGCGAAATGGCATCGGACAGCGAGCAACAGTTGATAAAGTTTATTCTTCTCAATTGGATCGTGTGGTCACTGTGAGCTGTCAAATTTATTTTGTTCATACTTTTTGCGTCATTATTAAAATTTGGAGTTATAATTATAATATTAAATGGCCTAAAATATTTTTTTTTTTTTAAATACTTGCCAAAAACATACTTCGTTTGAAGAAAATCATTCTGAATCAGGATCAGAAATAAAATTTTAAAGACCTTGAATTTAGCAATGAGTGGAAAAACACGTGCAGAGTTTTGAGAGGTTTGGTCAAGCAACGTAAGAACCGTTACGCGTAACTCACATTTAGAGCACGCTACGGGGATTTTTATACCCTTGCAGAGGGTATTATAATTCTTTCACGAAATGTGTAACGCATTGAAGGAGGCCTCACAGACCCCATAAAGTATATATATTCTTGATCAGGGCGACGAGCTGAGTCAATATAGCCATGCTCGTCTGTAGGTTTGTCTGTCTGTCTGTTTCTATGCAAACTAGTCTCTCAGTTTTGAAGCTATCTTGATGAAACTTGGTACAGGTCCGTCTTTTTGCTGCACGCAGTACATATGTCGGAACCGGCCGGATCGGATCACTATATCATATAGCTGCCATATGAACGATCGGTTCGAAATCAATATTTAGTATGAAAAACTTTTTTGATTCTTTAAATAACATAAATTTAATCACAGATTGTGTGTTTGGTATAGTTTCAAACAGCCTGACCAAATTTGGTGCAAATCGGATTACTATATCATACGATTGGTTCGAAATAACAAATTTTGCAAGGGTATCCAAACTTTGGCTCGCCAAAATTAACTTGCGCTACATATTTAGCAATGTTATTGACCATCAAAATAATCGAAACTTCGTGGTGAACGGTCGTGTTATTTTACGCGCTCCGGAAAGCGCCACAACAGTGGACATAGTGACTGTAAAAAAATTAGAAAAACCATTAAAGTGTATTCGAGTAATACAGTAATACTAACATCAGTTGGTATTAATAACATAGGAGAAAAATTAATTAAAACGTAAAAAAGAAAACAAGAAAAATAGCGAAGAAGCTCTATCGACCAGAGAAATGGGTTCTGCTCGTACTTTTCAACCCGTGCTTGCTCTCCGGCTCTCCACACTGTAACCTCCACTTCATGGAGCTCGCAGTGCAGCTCTCCAGCACCGGTGGTAGCATTAATTTCAACACACATCGCTCCAACAACAAGCACAATGACTTTAGTAGCTACTGAAATCGCAGCAACAACAACAACTGCAACTTTGTTCGTCATCAACAACGCGTTAACGGCTACAATACCCAAAGCGATTACGACATCAACTGCAAGCTCAAGCCCCATCGCCGCCAATAACAACAACACTAAAAAACAAAAATGCAGTAAGCTACAGTAGAGCATGCTCGACAGTAGGATACCCAGTACTTTTTGAGTGCAAACCGTTCACTATAGACTGTTCATCAATGTTGCATACCATTCAATAGATGGCGCCACTACGAAGATAAGTTAATAAACACAGAGGTCGACAGCGTCTCTTCTTCTTCCTTTTGAACGTAACATTGTTAGTTGAATAACTTCCGCGTTTATTATCCGATTGGAATGAAATTTTCAAAAGTTTGGACTATAGTGTTTATTATATGTACCAAAGGCACTAGCATCAAAGGTGCTCTTGTAATTCGAATTCGAAATTTTGTATTTCAATTTCCGTTGGTGGAGGGGGCGTGGTAAAAATCTAAAACAAACTTGATCAATGCATTGACCCATTGCAATGGAAGATATAGATGAACCTACGTGCCAAATTTGGTGTCTCTAGCTCTTAAAGTCTCTGAGATCTAGGCGACACAAAAAGGGACAGACAGACAGACAGACAAGAATATATATACTTTATGGGGTCTGCCACGCCTCCTTCTGCCTGTTAAGCACTTTTTTTTTTTTTGACAAACTTAATAGACCCAATTGTACTTTTTTAAAGTACTGGGTCTAAAAACCAAAAACGGGTCCGGATGTTCAGACTGGTATGGATCGCTACATTCTAATTAAAAGAAAGTCGATCCCCCTAAAAACTGGAAGCCAAAAACTATCCGTGGCGACTCAAAATCCAATTTACAATAAAAAGTTTAAAATTCTGGCAGACAACTCTGATGAACTGTCCTCTAAAGCTGACCAAGGTGATAAAAGGAAGCCAAAGCCACTCCCTATATGTATCCGAGAGAAAAGCTCCAAGGGACTGCAAGTCGTACTGAAGGGTATTGAGCCTGACGTTACGCCTGCATGAATTGTCAAGAACTTGACCATACAAGAAAATACTGTACACTGCGTTCGGTGTGTGTAGTTTGCGGAGAGCTTCACGACTTTGCACACTGCCCAGTGGATAAAGACGACCCTACCACAAAAAAGTGCAACAACTGCGGTGGTAATCACACAGCTAATTACAAAGGGTTCCCAATATATAATGAGATGAAAAGTCGACTCCATCAGCGAGTGACCACTGCACGGCCCCAAAACGTACCGTTTACCCCATCCAAATTAAACCCAGATGTCTTCTTTTAAAAGCAGGACTGGAGCCCCAAATATATCGTTTTCACAAGCAGCAGATTTGGAACCCAACACGGCAAAGCAGTATCAACCACTGAAGCAGCAACAGACCAATTCTGAAGCAATATTATTTAAGCTGCAGCTAAGCCTTATGGAGTTCATGGCATTTATGCGGACTACCATGCAAGATTTAATGCGAAACCAAAATCTTTTGATACAAATGCTGGTATCACAACAATCAAAATAATTGATGGCTTCCCTACGTACATCTATGTGGAATGCTAATGGCGTTTCACAACGTCAACTTCAGTTAGCTCAATTTCTTCTCGACAATCATATCGACGTTATGTTACTCTCATAAACACACCTTACAAACAAGTATAATTTTAATCTACGAGGCTACTTGTTATACGCAACAAATCATCCCGATGGTAAAGCACATGGTGGTGCTGGTATTCTGATTAGAAACCGTATCAAGCACCACTGCCACAACGAACTGAAAACTACCTACAGGCCACATCTATAAACATAAAACTGGACAATGGTAACTAACTTACTCTAGCCGCCGTTTACTGCCCCCCTCGCTTTACCATAAATGAAGGTCAGTTTACGCAGTTTTTTAACTAACTTGGAGTACACTTCATAGCATAAGGAGACTACAATGCCAAGCACACGCACTGGGGATCTCGACTAGAGATGGGCACGGGCCGGGCCGGGCCTCGGGACCCATGGGCCTTTTTCAAAATTTTCGGGTTCGGGCCGAAAAATCTCATTTCGGATCGGGCCGGGTCGGGCTCGGGCCTAACTCTAAAGCCCGAAAGCCCGAAACACACCAAAATCTATTGCATTTTTTTGCTATCCGAATTCGGTCACACTACACAAAGCTCCGTTATTTCTGTGAATTTTTTATTCAGTTCCTGAACTACGCTCATACGTTCATTTCGCTTATGAGCATCCAACTAGCTGAACGAAATGAACGATAAAGTTCACGAATGACTGAATAAGCTAGTTCAATTATTGGTACGACGCACTCTTTTGAACTTTTTAAGCAGCGCGCAACGAAAGTTTTACAGTTAAAATGAATATATCAAAAAATGTTATTCAAGACGCCATACGGCTCAAAGATGAAAAAATAAAACTATACACAAGTGATAATACCAAAAGTGAGGTCTGGAAGAGATTTCAATGTATTAAATTTGATAATAACAAGGTGGATTTTGTTTGTTGCATTCATTGCAAAAATGTGTTAGCGTACACCGCCAAAACTGGGACCGCCACATTAAATCGCCATAAATGTTTGACTTCAGTGCCCATTGGCAATAAAAAAATTGGATGAATATGCCCCAAGACCTTTGCCAAAGAATGTGGTGGACCATCTTGCGCGTAAGCAACTGGCGTTAGTGGCAAAAGATTTGCATCCACTTAACATAACGGAAGGTACGTTACGACAACAATTGTTTCAAGAAATGTTTCTCCCCCTCAGACCTGTGCAGAAAGCATCTTTTCTCAATTTTTAAATTCAAATTTCTTTAAAAAACGTATAGTTGAAAAGTGCAACATCGACTTAGAAATAGAGAAGTATTTAGCATCTTCTGCTGAGCCGGGTGAGTGCGTTCTAGAGTTTTGGAAAAACGCCAATGATTTAACATTATTGAAAACTATAGCACGCAGAATCCTTGCTATCCCAGCAAGCTCTGCCAGTAGTGAAAGGGTATTTTTCACATCTGGAAATGTTTTGTGCGAAAAACGAACTAGATTGCTAAGTTCTAATTTGGATAAGATTTTATTTTTAAGTAAAAAATTTAAAATAAATAAAAATTTTAATTTTTTTTAAATTTTTCGGGTCGGGCCGGGCGGGTTCGGGCTTTACAGCAAAAACATCGGGCGGGCTTGGGCCTTTTTTCCATCGGGACTTTCGGGCTCGGGTCGGGCCGGGCCTAAAAAATGAGGCCCGCGCCCATCTCTAATCTCGACTCATGTAGCCAAAAGGAAAGCAGCTATACAATGCCGTTATCAAAGCTAACAATAAGCTTGACCACGTTTCTCCCGGTAGACCAACATACTGGCCAACAGATCCAAAGAAACTACCCGATTTAATTGACTTTGCAATTACTAAAAATATTCCTCGAAGTCTGATAAGCGCCGAATGTCTTTCAGATCTCTCAGACCACTCACCTGTTCTGATTAAGCTACTTCGACAAACAGAGTCCGTAGATCAACCGATTAGACTGACTTCACATAAAACCAATTGGCTTGGATACAAAAAATATATTAGTTCACATATTGAACTAAAACCTCTCCTTAACATCGACCACTGCGTAAGTACACTGGAGTCTGTCGTCGTCACCGCAGCTCGTATTGCTACACCTGAAACTACACAAGTACTACACATCCAAAAGAAGACAAATCTACAAATCGAACAGTTCGTCCAAGAAAAGCGACGATTACGTCGAGAATGGCAATTTTTCAGATCGCCTTCCGCACGGCAAAGTTTAAAAGACGCCACACGTAAGCTCACCAAAGCTTTAAAGCAGGAAGAAGCATATGCTCAACGTCGTTATGTAGCCCGCAGCGATGAAGATAAAGCCAGCACATTTGCGGTACACTTTCAAACTGTGTTCCAACCAAATCCCGCAACAAATGCGTTTACACTACCAACATTAAGAAGTGACTCTCAGCCTAAACATGAACCAATCGAGTTTCGTCCAAATGTGATCGCCAACACCATCAAAATGCTTCTGGACCACAAAAAATGTCTCTCAAAAATGTTGGAGCAACTGCGACAGCTCGAAAAAAAAAAATAATATTTCGAAAACGGTTCCATGAATAAAATTTCGAGTGATTATTTGGCCAAAGTCCACAAGAAAATCACACTAATATGTTCTTTCCACGACGGGCGTTCTCCGTTATTCGCCGCCTTTTTGAGCGTTCGGGGTGGATGACGTTTTTCCCATACAAATTGCGAACGTGCCATCTAAGTCAAACGGTAGCGTTCGCTTCAAACGTTTGACATTACACAATGCGAGCAATTAAACTGAACAGCTGATTTAATTCGGGCGAATGGCATATTTACAATATGTTACTTATACTTATACTTATACTTATACTTATACTTATACTTATACTTATACTTATACTTATACTTATACCTATACTTATACTTATACTTATACTTATACTTATACTTATACTTATACTTATACTTATACTTATACTTATACTTATACTTATACTTATATATACTTATATATATATACTTATACTTATACTTATACTTATACTTATACTTATACTTATACTTATACTTATACTTATACTTATACTTATACTTATACTTATACTTATACTTATACTTATACTTATATATACTTATACTTATACTTATACTTATACTTATACTTATACTTATACTTATACTTATACTTATACTTATACTTATACTTATACTTATACTTATACTTATACTTATACTTATACTTATACTTATACTTATACATATATTATACTTATACTTATACTTATACTTATACTTATACTTATACTTATACTTATACTTATACTTATACTTATACTTATACTTATACTTATACTTATACTTATACTTATACTTATACTTATACTTATACTTATACTTACACTTATACTTATACTTATACTTATACTTATACTTATACTTATACTTATACTTATACTTATACTTATACTTATACTTATACTTATACTTATACTTATACTTATACTTATACTTATACTTATATATACTTATACTTATACTTATATATACTATACTTAGTATATGTATATGAAATACATTGCCCTGCAGTTCTGTTTGGATGTGCACTGCTGCGCAAAAGACACTTTGACAGAAATCAGGGTTCAAAAATAAAATTTATGAGTTTAAAAAAATTAATCCTGAAAAACATTGTTTAGATGAATGGAAAAATCTTGGAAATACTAATTCGGGATGCAGAATCCTGAAATCAGGATAAACTTTTATTTTAAATTTTTAAATTAAAAATAAAAAATAAGTATTAATTTAAATTTTTATTTTAAAAATCAAAAACAAAAATTAATTAAAATTTTTATTATAAAAATTAAAATTAAAAATTTTTTTTAATTTTTATTATAAAATTTTATTTTAAAAATCAAAAATAAATTAATTAAAATTTTTATAATAAAAATAAAAATTAAAAATTATTTTAAATTTTTATTATAAATGAATACTTATTTTTGATTTTATTTATAAAAATCCAATATAAAAATTATTTATCGATTTTTATTATAAAAATCAAAAATAAAAATTGAAAGTTATTGAACAGCCCATCATGAATGTTTTCCGCTTATTGAAATAGACCACTTGGCTTAAAAGATATTTACAATCAATTTTTATTTTTGATTTTTATAATAAAAATTTAAATTAATTATTATTTTTAATTTTTAAAATAAAAATTTAAATCAATACTTATTTTTGATTTTTATAATAAAAACCAACAACAAGTTTTTATTTCATCATTTTTTTTTTAATTATATGTAATAATTACGGTCCCTGATAGAAATACACAAAAAATGAGATGCCAACATAACAAAATGTAGCCGATCGCGTACTCTAAGCTCTAAGCTAGGAGTACCGCAAACGTATTGACAACCCTTGCAACTAACAAGATGTCCCGGCAGAATACTATGCAGCACAGGCTGTACCAAACTGAGCAAACCGTTTGAGCTCGTAGCGGAAGCTGCCGTGGGATATCAAACACCTGAGCAAAAACACCAATCTGAGTAGTATGCAGAAAAGCCACTGTTCCTATGACAGCTATATGATATAGTCATCCGATCTTTATCAAATTTTCACAGAATGTAACAATGAGTAAGAAATACATAATCTGAGTTTGGTTGAGATAGCTCAAAAAACAACATTGCTCTTCAAACAAAATTTTAATTTGCATCTGATTGTTCCTATGGCAAGTATATGATATAGTCATTTGATTTTGACCAAATTTTCACAGGAAGTAGCAGCGATTAAGAAGTACATAATCTGTAAGGTTGGTTGAGATAAGTAGCCCAAAAAACAACAAAGGTAATCATACTAATGTTTTCTTTGCATCTGATTGTTCCTATGGCAGCTATATGATAAATTCATCCGATCTTGACCAAATTTTCTCAGGATCTATCAGTGAGTAAAAAATGCAGTAAGCTACAGTGGAGCAAGCTCGACAGTAGGAGACCCAGTACTTTTTGAGTGCAAAGCGTTCACTAAAGATTGTTCTTCAATGTTGCGTACCATCAATAGATGGCGCCACTTGATAAACATAGAGGTCGCTAGCGTCTCTTCTTCTTCCTTTTGCCTGTAACATTGTTAGTTAAATAACTTCCGCGTTTATCAACCGATTGGAACGAATTATTTTTGGACAGGTTTGGACTATAGCGAGTATTATATATACCAAAAAATATATAGTCGTAAAGGTTCTCTTGTAATTCATCTTTAAAATTTTGTTTTTCAATTTCTAGGGGCGGATGGGGGCGTGGCAAATATCTAAAACATTGGTGTCTTTATCTCTTATAGTCTCTGAGATCTAGGAACTCAAAAATCGGACAGACGGACAGACAGACAGACGGACATGGCTATATCGACTCGGCTGTTGATGCTGATCAAGAATATATATACTTTATGGGGTCTGCCACGCCTCCTTCTGCCTGTTACGCACATTTTTTTTGCACAAACTTATCTTTGTACTTTTTTAAAGTACTGGGTCTAAAAATACATAATTTGTGAGTTTGGTTAAGATAGCTCAAAAACAAAACAAAATTTCATACTGAGCAGTTTTGACATCAAAAAATCCTGTCTTATTGCACGATAATTATGTCTCAGCTATGTTATGTGCAAATTTCAGTGCGATATCTTGAACCGATTGGCCTACATCATGATGTCTCGTCAGTCAGTGAATCAGGACAATGAGTTTTATATATATAGATAGGAGACAGTAGGAGGCCCTGTAATTTTTGAGTACATATTCAACATATATTATACAAATATATATATGCTCCACCGTAGCTTACTGCATTTTAAAGTTTCACATATTCAGGGTAAACTAAACGTCTAATTAAGAAACCGACTTCAAATTCGTTCATTTTGGCCAAACTTTGACTAGAATGATTTTTAAGCACAATAGATAAATAAGGCATTAGAGTGTTAAGAGTAAGTTCTATATACGATTTAGATTTAATTACAATTGTCTTCTCTTCAGCAACTGCTTGGCTAATTCTATCTTCAGACTGGTCCATTAATTTGATTAAAGACTTCGTTTTTCGACCATGGCGTTTAATAATGTTATGTAATCTTTTACCTGGTCTTATTGGAGGTATAATACTCATCCATTATCCCGAAAGTCCTAAGCTTTTGCTGTCTTTAAATAAGAAAAGACAGGCAATAGTTGCTGTTGATTGGATTAGTAAATTTAATCGGGGTTTGTCAATAAATAATGTCTTAAATCGTAATGATTTTTCTCTGAAACCAGAGATTCATTGCGATGAAAATATATTGACAAATCATAAAGGCTGTAATATGTTGATTAATATTGTTAAGGCTACTCGTCCCTTATTCCAAAAACCTCATGGATTTAACTTTATACTCTGTAATGTGGCTGTACTGTGCATGTTTTTTAGGTGAGGCTTTAACAAATATATTCAGAATGTGTATTTTTTAAGTAACGTAATTATTCGAGTGTCCATTTTCAGCTCAAATGGAATGCAGTTCTGGTTTCCCGAAATTGTAAACCGTACATCCAGCTCAGGATCTAATACTTCCACTGTTTGCGAAATATTGGATAGTTCTTTCATTCAGCCAGTAGAAAATGCATCAATAACTGACAAAGTTGTAAGTTAAAACCAATTTCTATGCTCCATCCACTTTATATATCTAATTTCAAATATTTTAATAATTTTATTTTAGATATGCACTAATACCATATCAAATAAGGCCTATATCGATAATATGATAGTTGGAGTTGCGTTCCTGATAGGCTTCTCAATACAAGGCGCTTTACTTAACCCCTTCGGGCGGAAAAACGTTCTCATGGCCGCTCTTATTTTTTCGATTTTAAGTGGAATTTCACTACACTTTGTGTCAAATTCGACCGCAGTACTAGTACTTTTTTGCCTTTACATTCTTTTTCCCGGACTATCAATTTCCATAATGCTGGGCGCGATTGTCGATTTGGTGCCAACACATTTAAGGTAATATTGGTGATGCGGTAAAGATAGTTTGTTATATCTGTATTTGTATTTAGGGGAAAATCTGTCAGTCTGTGCATGTCCCTCGGACGTCTTGGCATAATTGCTGCAACTAATCTAATTGGGATAATGTTGGAACCATATTGCAACACAACTTTTGCCCTGTTAACATTTATTCTAATTAGTAAGTATTCTAAGACAAGATCATTTTTTTCCTTTGCCATCTAACACATTCCTTTTTTCAGTTTGTGTTGCTACCGTGTATCGTTTGCCAATTAGGAACTCAACATAAAGAATACAAACAAATTAACAATATATGTATGTATGTATATGTAAATAAAGGTCTGGTCAAACATCTGAACAAGTCCAACTAGTTTTATGACTCAATTTTGACATAGCTGCTGACTTAACATCGGTTAGTAAAATGCTGATCGGCTTTGTCGAGCTCCATCATTAACCTGCGAACTAAATCATCGCTATGCTGCACAGCATCAAGAACAATATGTACTTTCTGATCAAAATTCATTTTAATTTTAAATTTTCCACACAATTTCACACGTCAATGTACTTGAATTCGCTGGTCTGCGATGTTAGATGTTGGCAATGTGAATCAGTATTTCACATCTAACATCATTCCCATGCGCTCACCGAAAATGTACTCAGTGAGAATAGGGCATAAGGATGTTCAGCCGTCCAACATAGTCAAAAACGAAAAATTCATAAAGTACTCCCAAATTCTTGGTCCAAGATATAAAGATATTCCCAGCAAATCACAGGGAAATTTAAAAACGCAACGAATATTGCAGCCACATGCGATTGTTGGATGTCAAGCAGAAAAATGGTTTTTTAACAGTGACGTGCCATTTTGTTGAAAGCTTTAAAGCAGGGTTCACAAATAAAATTTATGAGTTTAAAAAGATCAAACCTGAAAAATATTATTTAGATGAATGGAAAAATCTTGGAAATACTAATTCGGGATGCAGAATCCTGAAAACAGGATAAACTTTTGTTTTCAATTTTTAAATTAAAATAAAAAATAAGTATTAATTTAAATTTTTATTTTAAAAAACAAAAATAAAAATTAATTAAAATTTTTACTATACAAATTGAAATTAATACTTATTTTTGATTTTTTTTATAAAAATCCAAAATAAAAATTAATCATCGATTTTTATTATAAAAATGCAGTAAGCTACAGTGGAGCAAGCTCGACAGTAGGAGATCCAGTACTTTTTGAGTGAAAATCGTTCACTATAGATTGTTCTTTAATGTTGCGTACCATTCAATAGATGGCGCCACTACGAAGACATAGAGGTCGCAGACAGAAATACTGACATGGCTATATCGACTCGGCTCTTGATGCTGATCAAGAATATATATACTTTATGGGGTCTGCCACGCCTCCTTCTGCCTGTTACGCACATTTGCACAAACATAATAGACCCATTTGTACTTTTTCAAAGTACTAGGTCTAAAAATCAAAAATAAAAATTGAAAGGTATTGAACAACCCATCATGAATGTTTTCCGCTTATTGAAATAGACCACTTGGCTCAAAAGATATTTACAATCAATTTTTATTTTTGATTTTTATAATAAAAATCGATGAATAATTTTTATTTTGGTTTTTTATAATATAAATTTAAAATAATTTTATTTTTTATTTTTATCATACAAATTTAAATTAATTTTTAATTTTAATTTTTATAATAAAAATTTAAATAATTATAATAGTTACGGTCCCTGCTTTAAAGTTTGAAGAGCTTCACTTGGCACAGAAAAATTAGAAGATCCAACTAATCATACGGCACAAAATAGCTAACACTTTGAAAACTATTCTAAGCCATTTCAATGTTTTGGATAAAACCGTGTGGATTCTAACAGATAACATTGGGGGCATTCAGCAGAAAATGCAATCAGTAATCGCTACTTTATTTATGATCAATCAGAAATCAGTACCTGCTGAATGACTTGATACCTCCTATTACAAATTAGTCCCAAGCTAGTCAGAATCTGTGGCGGCTCTCTTATAGTGAATTTACACCAAAATCCGAAAAGTGTTTCTATTGCGTTTGCCGCATCCATAGTCAGCTGATTGCATGGGTACTTTTGCTGCCAGTACGAACATGAATATAATCCAGTGATGTTTGAACAAAGTCCGAAGGCAGAATACACATCTTTCTTTATTTATCATGTTAAAAAGAATATGGTTAATTCAAAAACTTAAATAGATCATTGTAAATTGGCAATTACGTTGCACATAAAAAGTTTCTGAAAGGCTACATGCGCTGAGCCTCCTTAAGACAAGTGCAACAGGCCACAGCGACATCCTTTTCTCGGTAGGAACTATAGCTAGGGCCGAGGAAAATGACTACTGTGTACCAGAATTCAAATGGCAAGACAGATTCACATATGTCATCCCAGACAGGACAGAGAAGTAGCAAGAAACCCCACCGAAGCGGAACAAGCTGTCACTCTATACGGATGGTTCGAAGACGAAGGAAAGCACAGGATCTGGAGTCTACTCCTGTGACCTTGATGTAAAGCTCTCTTTCGACTTCCGAACTGGTGCACCGTGTTCCAGGCGGAGATATATACTGTCTGGCAAGCGATCAAATTGACATACTCTTTAAATGAATCTTCAAGGAAAATATCAATCTACATCGACAGTCAGGCAGCAATAAAGGCCCTAGCCTCGAATATCGTCAAGAGCAAGCTCATTCGGAACACTGTCGTGGCGCTGAACCACAGCCAGCAGCACTCAATCAGACTTGTCTGGGTGCCAGGACCGGCGAGTTGCGCGGTGACTGATTTAGGAAGGTCTATCCAGCATATCCTCTCTGAACTTACAGGGGCGGGGAATACCATGGCTGATAGACACTGGGCGGATATCATTGGGTGCGAGATTTTCTCGTAACTATGGCCAAAAAACAACCCAAAGCGAACGTCTAAGCCCCTACACATCAACAAGAACAGGATAAGGAAGTTGAGAGGGGTCTTAACAGGACACTGTTACATTGGCCGAATAACAGCGCAACGGTACGGTGGACCCTATCAAGACTTTTGTCATAGCTGCGGTAACGTTAAAGAGACAGAGAATGTCCAACACCTTCTTTGCGACTGCCTTGCACTAGTAGGAAGGCGATCCCGTTTTCTCGGGAAGCCATTCTTGGAGGAACTGGGCGGTCTCTCAAACGTGCGCTTGGAAGACCTAGCACTCGTTCTGGACTCCACAAAGTGGTTTCAAGGGCGTAACCCACAGAAACTGCTTAACGGATCCACATAAGCAACGTGTACCCTCTTCAGCCTATATCCAATCAACGCTTTTCTTCCTCCCTCTTAATCTTACAGTTTTATAACAGACACCACAATGGGCCCTAGGGGCTTCTGGGTGCTCTCGGCCTAGGCTGAGCCGTCTGTTTTACCTAACCTAACCTAAGGGTTGTCAATACGTTTGCGGTACTCTTAGCCTAGAGTTTAGAGTACGCGATCGGTTACTTTTTTTATGTTGGCAACCCATTTTTTGTGTTTTTATATCAAAGTGTCTTTTGCGCAGCGGTGCAATTTAAACGCATGTTGAGTGAAAAACGCATTTGCTTTCTACAGGTACCAGAGGGTTTGCCCCCTGTTCGCTTCGCTCGCCAACCCACGGCTCGATACGCTCGCTGAAATCTCGGGGAGAAATGTGGAGTGAAAAAAGGGAACACTTCTCACAGCTATAGCCGGACCTTATGTCATTTGTAATTAGAAAGCGTGAAATATAAATTCAATTATTCCTTGCAATGGAACTTAAAATAATAGTAATAGGTCTTTATATAATACTAGGGGTTTGCTCCCTGCTCGCTTCGCTCGCCAACCCCCGGCTCAGTACGCTCGCGCCATCTCGGGGAAAATGTGGAGTGAAAATAGGGAGCATTTCTCACAGCTATAGCCAGACCTTATGTCATTTCTAATTAGATAGCGGGAATTGTAAATTCAATTTTTCCCTGTAATTGGACTTAAGATAATAGTAATAAGTAGTTTTTTATATAATATGGAGAATTTACATTTTCGCTGCTCGCTGTTTTAAAGTTTTCGCTGCAATTGGATTATTGCAGCAAGAGCGAGTAACAGTGCCAAATACTAAAAATTGATTTTGAAACGTAACCCCCCCCTCCACCACCACCATGACCGTTATCTTTTGATTGTTTATTAATAGCATTAAAAGCCAATTTTCCTATGGCAGCTATACGATATAGTGATCCGATCTTAACCAAATTTTTACAGAATGTTACAATGAGTGCGAAATCTATAATCTGTGAGTTTGGTTCAGATAGCTCAAAAAACAACAAAGATCTTCATACAAAGTTTTAATTTGCATCTGATTGTTCCTATGGCAGCTATATGATATAGTGGTCCGATCTTGACCAAATTTTCTCAGGATGTAGCAGTGAGTAAGAAATACATAGTCTGTGAGTTTGGTTAAGATAGCTCAAAAACCAAAAAGAAATGCATATTAAGCAATTTTGACCTTTGACCCCCCATTTTAGCCCCTTCCAGTATGGATATAAAAAAATCCAGTCTTATTGCACGATAATTATGTCTCAGCTATGTTGTGTAAAAATTTCATTTCAATATCTTGAACCGTTTGGCCTACAGCGTGATGACTCAGGCAGTCAGTGAATCAGGACAAAGAGTTTTATATATATAGACTAGGGGGTTTGCCCCCTGCTCGCTTCGCTCGCTGAAATCTCGGGGAGAAATGTGGAATGCAAATAGGGAATGGTTCTCACAGCTATAACCTGGATGTTGTGATTAAAACGAACAGGGTCGAACTCTATTTTTATACCCTTGCAGAGGGTATTATAATTTTGTCACGAAATGTGTAACGCATTGAAGGAAGCCTCACAGACCCCATAAAGTATATATATTCTTGATCAGGGCGACGAGCTGAGTCGATATAGCCATGTCCGTCTGTCTGTCCGTCTGTCCGTCTGTCTGTCCGTGTGTCCGTCTGTTTCTATGCAAACTAGTCTCTCAGTTTTGAAGCTATCTTGATGAAACTTGGTACAGGTCCGTCTTATTGCTGCACGCAGTACATATGTCGGAACCGGCCGGATCGGATAACTATAACATATAGCTGCCATAGGAACGATCGGTTAGAAATAAACATTTAGTATGAAAAACTTTTTTGTTTCTCAAGATATTTCAGCCAAATATACACATTGTGTGTTTGATTAAGTTTTAAACAGGCTGACCAAATTTGGTGTAAATCGGACTACTATATCATATAGCTGCCATAGGAACGATTGGTTGGAAATAAACATTTAGTATGAACAACTTTTTTGTTTCTCAAGATATCTAAACCAAATATACACGTTGTGTGTTTAATTAAGTTTTAAACAGGCTGACCAAATTTGGTGCAAATCGGACTACTATATCATATAGCTGCCATAGGAACGATCGGTTAAAAATCAACATTTTACAAATTTTGAAAAAAGTCTGTCGGCTTACACAGGGCACTGCAAGGGTATCCAAACTTTGGCGCGCCAAAGTTAGCTTGCGCTATATTTATACCCTTGCAGAGGGTATTATAATTTTGTCACGAAATGTGTAACGCATTGAAGGAGGCGTGTCAGACCCCATAAAGTATATATATTCTTGATCAGGGCGACGAGCTGAGTCGATATAGCCATGTCCGTCTGTCCGTCTGTCCGTCTGTCCGTCTGTCTGTCCGTGTGTCCGTCTGTTTCTATGCAAACTAGTCTCTCAGTTTTGAAGCTATCTTGATGAAACTTGGTACAGGTCCGTCTTATTGCTGCACGCAGTACATATGTCGGAACCGGCCGGATCGGATAACTATAACATATAGCTGCCATAGGAACGATCGGTTGGAAATAAACATTTAGTATGAAAAACTTTTTTGTTTCTCAAGATATCTCAACCAAATATACACATTGTGTGTTTGATTAAGTTTTAAACAGGCTGACCAAATTTGGTGTAAATCGGACTACTATATCATATAGCTGCCATAGGAACGATCGGTTCGAAATCAACATTTAAAAAATTTTGTATAAAATCTGACGGCTTACACAGGGCACTGCAAGGGTATCCAAACTTTGGCGCGAAAAAGTTAGCTTGCGCTATATTTTTTTATAATGTGGTATCTCCTACAGATATAATCCACTCACTGTTTATCATGCTTTGGAAATCCTTGTAGAGTCTGCTTATAACCAACCCAACATTTTAGTTGCTTATTTAAAATTTCCCTGTAAACAACATTTTTTGTTTCACCATCAGTAATACCTGCTCGCTTCGCTTGCCAACCTCCGGCTTGCTACGCTGGCTGAAATCTCGAGTAGAAATGTGGAGTGAAAATTTTTCACTTCTCAAATATCGGGGAGAAATGAGGAGCGAAAATAGGGAACACTTAAGGCCGGACCTTATGTAATTTCTTATAAGAAAGCGGGATATGTGAATTCAATTATTCCCTGCAATTGGACCTTAAATAATAGTACTTTATATAAAACCTATGTGGAGTGAAAATAAGGAACACTTCTCACAGCTTTAGCGGGACCTTATGTCATTTTTTTTTATAAAAATGCGGGTTATGCAAACTCAATTTGTCCCTGAAAATACACTTAAAATAATAGTACTTTATATAAGCAGGTGGCAAGCCTACAAGTGCTCGCCAGCCCTTGGCTCGTTCCGCTTGCTGAAATCTCGGAGAGATATGTAGAGTGAAAATAGGGAATACTTCTCAAATATCGGGGAGAAATGTAAAGTGAAAATAGGGAACACTTCTCACAGCTATAGGCGGACCTTATATAATTTCTTATAAGAAAGCGGGAAATGTAAACTCAATTTTTCCCTGCAATTGGTCTTAAAATAATCCCAGTCGATCCAGAGGGCACGTACAGACCAAAGTTGGTGCGGCTGCAGTACCGACCAATTGCAAGAACTAGGGATCGATTCGTAAAGTTGCAGGCTGTCAGCAGCGCGCTCAGTAGTAAGAATCGTTCGAATCAGCTTGCGTACTTCCTACAGCAGCTTCCGCTATGAGCTCAAACTTTTTACTGCTCTGCATATTACTCAGATAGGAATTCTTGCTCAGAGGAATGAATTTCCAACGGCAGCTTCCGATACAAACTAAAGCGGCTTGCTGAGTTTGGTATAGCCTATGCCGCATAGTATTCTGCTAGGAAATCTTCTTATTTGCAAGGGCTGTCAAGTGTCCAGATTTCGAAGGTTACTGGAAAAGGATCCGGCCAAACCAGGTCTACTGTGTGACCTGAAAGGCAATTTCGCAAAAGATAGCCGGGAGTCTCTACAATTCCTCATAAACACTCACTTTCCAGGGTGCCTGAATGCTGACGACACTAGTGAAGCGATCACTATGTCTACCGGTAGTGAGATGGGAAGGGAGATGGATATGGAGAGCAGGGCCTTCATTGACGAAATAGTCAACGAAGAGAAGATAAGCTGGGCTATCAAGTCCTTCCGTCCCTACAAATCTGCAGGACCGGATGACATCATTGATTGGTCAATCATGTTGCAAGCGGTGTGCGAACACCTCTTACCATGGCTCTTAAAAATCTTCATGGGATGCCTTACCACAGGATATGTCCCAAAGGGTTGGAGAGAAGTGAGAGTGGCATTCATTCCCAAGGCATTCATTCCCACTGCTCACCAAAGAACTACAGACCCATCAGTCTTTCATCGTTTTTACTTAAAACGCTGGAGCGACTACTGGATCTTTACCTCAGGACTAAGCTAACACCTCAAGCATTTAGCGGAGCTCAGCACGCCTATCTCAAGAGTAGATCAGTTGAGACCGCTCTGCACGAGGTTTTGGGAAGAATCGAAGGTAGTCTGCAGAGAAAGGAGTTTGAGGGTGCCTTCAAGAACGTCAGGATCGAGTCAATATCGGGAGCACTTGTCAAAATTAACTCACACCCGAGGATCACTCGGTGGCTTAGCACCATGCTTGGCTGCAGAATGATCAACGTCCAACTCTGCGCCTCTACAATTCAAAGAAAGGCCACTAGGGGCACTCCGCAGGGGGGAGTCGTATCCCCCCTGCTGTGGAACATTGTCCGAAATGACCTTCTACAAAAATAAAGGATCAAGGATGCAGAGTAACAGCCTATGCGTATGACTTGGTCTTACTGATAACTGGCAAGTTTTTGGATACAATTAGTGATCTCTGGACAACGCACTGGACCTAACTCTGCGATGGGCAGAACAGAACGGCCTTAGGGCAAACCCACAAAAGACCGAACTAGTTCTGTTCACTAGGAAATATAAGATACTGAGCTTTAGACTCCCAACTCTGGGTGGAACACAGCTCAATCTCTCGAAAGATGCAAAGTACCTTGAAATAGTTCTTGACTCTAATCTCTCTTGGAAGAGAAACTCGGAAAAGATGAAGATAAAGGCTCTACAAGCCTTCTTCAAATGCAAGAAGACGTTTGGCAAAAGATGGGGACTGCAGCCATACATCATTCATTGGTTTTACACTGCAGTCGTCAAACCCATTCTTACCTGCTGGTATAGTGGGAGGTGACTCGCACCAACTACCATCTGCTAAACCTCCGAAAGGTGCAAAGAATTGCCTGCTTGGGTGTAACAGGATATGTTCCTACTACACCCAAGCAGTTCTGGATGTTATGCTTGATTTGAACCCGATGAAAATTTTG
Organism: Drosophila neotestacea; assembly: GCA_035044365.1. Lineage (NCBI taxonomy): Eukaryota > Metazoa > Arthropoda > Insecta > Diptera > Drosophilidae > Drosophila > Drosophila neotestacea. The sequence continues at coordinate 34,148 of JAWNMD010000314.1, forward strand.
CTTCAAGGAACATATCAATCTACATCGACAGTCAGGCAGCAATAATATCGTCAAGAGCCAGCTCATTCGGAACACTGTCGTGGCGCTGAACCACAGCCAGCAGCACTCAATCAGACTTGTCTGGGTGCCAGGACCGGCGAGTTGCGCGGTGACTGATTTAGGAGGGTCTATCCAGCATATCCTCTCTGAACTAACAGGGGCGGGGAATACCATGGCTGATAGACACTGGGCGGATATCATTGGGTGCGAGATTTTCTCGTAACTATGGCCAAGATACAACCCAAAACGAACGTCTAAGCCCCTACACATCAACAAGAACAGGATAAGGAAGTTGTGAGGGGTCTTAACAGGACACTGTTACATTGGCGGAATGGCGCAACGGTACGGTGGACCCTATCAAGACTTTTGTCATAGCTGCGGTAACGTAGAAGAGACAGAGAGTGTTCAACACCTTTTTTGCGACTGCCCTGCACTAGAAAGAAGACGATCCAGTTTTCTCGGGAAGCCATTCTTGGAGCAACTGGGCGGTCTCTCAAACGTGCGTTTGGAAGACCTAGCACTCGTTCTGGACTCCACAAAGAGGTTTCAAGGGCGTGCCTAGCCCACAGAAACTCCAATATGTGGGATAAGTCAAATGAGTTCATAAAATGCTTGACCAACATGGAATGTAAGTATATATATTTAAAAGTAAAATATATTCAAAACTAGGGGGTTGGCCCCCTGATCGCTTCGCTCGCCAACCCCCAGCTCGCTATGCTTGCTAAAATCTCGGGGAGAAATGTGGAATGAAAATATGGTTCTCACAGCTATAGCCTGGGCGTTGTGATCAAAACGAACATGGTCGAACCCTAGTTTTTTTTTCTAAGAAAACGGAAAACGTATTTCGCCGCACGCTAAAATTAAAATTAAATATGCTAATAAAGTTAATTTAAAAATAAAAATTTCTCATTTCCACACCATATCAGAGGTAGAGAATTCGGCGCATTTTTTTTATAACGTGGTATCTCCTATAGATATAATCCACTAACTGTCGATCATGCTTTGGAAATCCTGGTAGATTCTGTTTATAACCAACCCAACATTCTAATTGCTACTTTAAAATTTCTCTGTAAACAACATTTTTAGACCCAGTACTTTAAAAGTAAGTAAAGTACAAATGGGTCTATTACGTTTGGGCAAATGTGCGTAACAGGCAGAAGGAGGCGTGGCCCCATAAAGTATATATATTCTTGATCAGCATCAACAGCCGAGTCGATATAGACATGTCCGTCTGTCTGTCCGATTTTTGAGTTCTTAGATCTCAGAGTTTCATCTATATCTTGCATTGATCAAGTTTTTTTTTAGATTTTTGCCACGCCTCCTTCCGCCCCTAGAAATTTAAGAACAAAATTTGAAAAACGAATTACATGAGAAACTTTTAAATTAGCGCCATATGATTTTTGATACATATAATACACACTATGGTCCCAACCTGTCCAGAAAATTTCATTCCAATCGGATGATAAACGCGGAAGTTATTCAATTAACAATTTTACGGGCAAAAGGAAGAACAGGTGACGCTAGCGACATCTATGTCTTCGTAGTGGCGCCATCAATTGAATGGTACGCAACATTAAAAACAATCCAAAGTGTACGCTTTGCACTCAAAAAGCACTGGGTCTCCTAATGTCGAGCTTGCTCCACTGTAGCTTACAGCATTTTTTGTTTTGCCATCAGTGGCAAAAGTAAATAAGTTGCTTGCGGAACTAACTCTTGAGCATTCCAGATGAAATTGTCCATGAGAGAAACCTTTTAAGTCTAGTCCTGGCAGACTAAATGTTTTACCCTGTGACTTATTTATTGTTATAGCAAAACAGACCTTGACAGGAAATTGTAATCTTTTTGACTCAAAGGGTTGGTTAACAGTTATTAGAGGTATTCTTGGAATAAACTGGTTTGCCCTTTAGCGCAGCCAGTAAACACTATGGCTTTAATTCTACATTTGTGATGAGCTTTAATTTTCAATCTTGTTCCATTGCATAGCTCCGGCGGTCTTAAGTTTCTCATCATCATTATTGGTTCACCAACTTTGAGTGTTAGACAATGCAATGGAAATCCTGGTGGATTTTGTTTGTTGAGAAACTCAACTGGATAATGAACAACATCGTCAATATTAGTGACTGAGTGAACATAATTGTATTTTATTTTTTGACCATCAAGTGAACTTAAAAGAAAGTCATTTATTGATACGACTCTATCGTTTCTTGATGTCAATATTGCTTGCTCAGTTAACCAATCTAATGATTTCTCAAAAGTATGAGAAATATCTGGATATATTTTTGATATGAGCACTTCGAGAGACGTTAAAACAGTTTCCAAGCATCAACTGGTTATTTTGTCATCAACTGTTGTATAAAATCCATCTCCGATTCTTAGAGTGCAGAGTGGGCTGTCCGACCTCCTGTTGGCAGAGTCGCAGCAATACCAGAAGAAGCAACAGCTAAGGCAATATTCTTACTTTGTCGAACTTTTGCCAACAGTAAATTAAATTAAGTAAAAATGTTGTACCTGTGCCCCCAGGAGCATCCAAAAAAAATATTTCTCCAACAGCAGATTCAATGCTGCACAATATTTTTTTTAAATACCTCCTTCTGCTCTACAGTGAGTAAGCTTTCTATATTACTAACAATAATTTCATTGTTTTTATAACTTATTTCTCTAAGATATTCCATATTCCTTACTGATTCTTCAGATCTATTTGGCACAGGTAGACCGTAGTTTTTTAAACAGTCCTATTGATAATACTATATTTTCAATTCTGATGAGACACTTATTATAAATTCTGTCCAAAGTATCAGAATCTATGTTGGGGTCTCCCATCAATTTTATTTCGTACAAAATATCTTCTGAGAGGCTATCTTTGTACTTATTTCACAGGCATACAGCGTCAGATATTTAGCAAAATACTAATTGCAAAAAGTTCACTCAATTTTTTTGGGCTTGACAGATAGCAGCTTCTTCATGGAGCAAAAGCCTCAAGTGAAAGCATTCAGTGTCATTGGAGTGAATAGTGTATACCCAAGCAGCTATCTATTTTAACTTTCGGAAAATTGGTCACATCAGCTCCAAGCTTCCTTTGCTTAAACATCTTATTATTCCATGTGGAATAAGACGGCACTTCAACATAGAGAAGTGTTTTTGCAAATGGGTCAACTTTGAAAATCTCAAAAAAACCTGTTAATGTGATTTTAGGCGGATTGCTGATCTTATCCGCAAAATTGATTGCGATTATTTGGAATAAACGTTACACGCTGACCACACTTAATTGAAAGACAACCGAAAACGCCTGAATTCTCCATACTACTTCTGAACTGCTTATATATCGACCATTTTCATACAACTGGACTTAATTTCTCTTATCCTCTTTATCAATTTCAAGTGTACATGACGCTTGTTCACTGTCCTTATTTACAAATATATTAATACACTTTACCAAGCTGCAGTTTTTTACATTTATATGTGCTTCAAATGTTCGTGACAGAACACAATTGTAGGGCACAACCCAGCGATTATCAATAATTTTACATTTAACATTAGCAGTAAAACCATTATCACTTGGGGCTCTTCGCCGACATTGCGGATAACCATCATTTCCAGTAATAGTGTCACTAAGATATTGTCTGGTAATTTTTTTTTGTACATTTTCCTTTGCTCATACATGGCGTCTTTTGGTTCACTGCACCGCAAGGGCCATGATTTATATTAGATTTAACAATATCATAAAGCAGAGGATCCCGTTTTGGATGGGGAATTTCTGCACATATAATATGATCAATTTGCTCTGGCATTATCTTGTTTTCTATTGCGGAGATAGTCTTTTTGAGATTTTTTTTTGTCATTGGATGAGTTTGAGTTATATTTATGGATATCCATCCTTGCCGTGACAAAAATGTAAGGGATATTGTAAAGCGTCATATGAACGATGTAATTCACTAATATGTTTCAGTTTTTTATCATGACTTTCAATAACAACATCTCGTTTTTCAACTTTGTTGACCGACTATGACCAATGCTACTTCACTTGCATTAAATCGGCCCTTGTGAGCACCAGCTGACTTTTTATCCGCATGAATGACCATTTTGTAATCTTTACAATCTTTTGGCACTTTTTGGAGAGCAGCTTTGATATCTCTTATGTATGAAATGCACTTATACAACATGGATTGTAGTTTCCTAATTAAATCAGGCCGAATATGAGAGTTGTATGTAGACACCAAAGTGGCTTCTTTTTCATCTTCACCCACGAAATGTATTTGAAAGAATTTTTCCTTGCAATCAGAATATGGCCAAGGGCTTCCGAACATGTGATAGACTTGACCCTGAACTTTAAATGCTGGCATAAAATTACCTTCTCTAATAATTTTGGTTTTTCCAAATGAAGTCATTTGAAAATAATTGTTGTATTTTCTAATACAATCTATAAAGTGGGCATGGTTAGGATGATCACCTAATATTAGGTTTTTATGAGGCTCGGGTAAAACTTTCAAAGAAGGAACTTTAACTTTTCCTTCCTTACAGCATATACCTTTTGACTCTCCCTTTCATTTAAGAGCTTAACAAAATTTACACTTCATATCCATTTTACCTAACGTAATAAATGTATCGATATTATACGCATTATCGAATTGGTCTTAATTTTGCGTGCGCGCAAACGTCTTTGCGTTCGTGCATTTGGATTTTAAGCCTGATATTTTGCTGCTGCAGCTTGGTGCATCTCTGGGTGGCTAGCCTTATATTTTACTGCTGCAGCTTGGTTCACCTCTGGGCGGTTAGCCTGATATTTTGCTGCTAAACCTTGTTGAGTTTCAGGACGCGCAGTTTTATATTTTTGAGATGCAGCTCTTAATTGCTTGTTTCGAATTCTGTTAGACACTCGAGATCGTTTTTATGCTGGCCGTTTTAGTGTAGACGATATATTTTTAGAGGTGTCACTTGTAGTTTGCAAGTTCTCTGAAGGCATGTAAACATCATAATGTCCATTACCCTTATTGCCCGAAAAGCGTAGTCTCTTTATTGGATATTCATCTCTTCCAAACAGCGCCATAAGTTTGCCATTTGCAGAAACTTCAATTTGAATTTGCTGTAGTGTGGCAGCTGCGCTTATCTCAGCCGCTGCACCGTATGTAAGAGGTTTCAACATTACTCTCTCATATTCAGCGGAACTTTCAAAAATATCTCCTTTTGAGATTGAGGTAAATAGACATAAGTCATCCCAATGGCAAACCACATATCTTACTATTTCCAGTATTAGGAAATTGACCTAAAGAGGCAAGCTCCGTCTCATACTATAGGAACTATAGAATGTGTCTAGTAAGTTTGTGCAAAAAAAAATGTGCGTAACAGGCGGAAGGAGGCGTGGCAGACCCCATAAAGTATATATATTCTTGATCAGCATCAACAGCCGAGTCGATATAGCCATTTCCGTCTGTCTGTCTGTCCGTCTGTCTGATTTTTGAGTTCCTAGATCTCAGAGACTATAAGAGCTAAAGACACCAAATTTGGCAAGTACGTTCATCTATAAGTCCCATTGATCAAGTTTGTTTTAGATTTTTTCCACGCCTCCCTCCGCCCCCTTAAATTGAAATACAAAATATCGAGTGCTAGCGCCTTGATTTTTGGTACATATAATATACACTATGGTATAAACCAGTCCAAAGCGGAAGTTATTCAACTAACAATGTTACGGGCAAAAGGAAGAAGAAGACACGCTAGCGACCTCTGTGTTCATCAACTGATATCTTCGTAGTGGCGTCATCTATTGAATGGAACGCAACATTGAAGAGCAAACTATAGTGAACGCTTTGCACTCAAAAAGTACTGGGTCTCCTACTGCCGAGCTTTTTTAATAATATAACAGATTTTTTTAAGTGCCTTAAAACTAACCTAACTAAAAAAATATTATAAATTTTTAAGAATTTATCAGGAAAGTTTTTAATTTAATTTTTAATTTTATACTCTTAATGCTATTAGGTAACTGGTTCCAAAGCAGCGTAAACAAAGAAGTGGTGTTCGGATTTTGCTAAACTATTTCTCTATGTCACTTTACTATTAGTCCTCCTTGATGTGCTAAAACGAATCTTGTCATATAAATACTTAGGCTCTCCCATAACTATAATTTTATGGAAGGCTAGATTCACTCGAAAAGCCATCCACGATTGAAGGCTGAGGTCTAAAATGTTGTTGGCATATTCAGTAATATGGTCCCTTCTATTGATATTAAAGATATATCTAGCTATATTATTGAAGGCGACTTTTAGTTGCTGTTGACTTGCGGCACTACAACTAGCAAAGAGCTCTACTCCGTAAAAAAAAGCACGGAATAAGACATGCTTTTGCAATTAGCTGTCTTATTTTGACTGGTATATAGCATTGTGTCGAGTAAAATGGTCTAAGTAGTCCATACGTTCGATCAAGAGTTTTGTTTATGTGATCATTCTATGTTAGCGTTTGATTTATTGTAAAACCTAGATTTTAATTTTATTGGCACATTGGATTGGAGTATTACCTATTTTAAGCTTTAGTAGATTGCTATGCCTTATAAAGTTTTTGTAAATAATGATACATTTTGATTTAGTAGGGTTTAAGCCCAGCCCTTTTCTATGTGCCCAATCAGTTATAGCAGAAAGCTCACTATTACAAACATTTATACATTCATCAATTAAACGGATAGGTCGACTAACATAAAATTGGACATCATCAGCTTACTTAAATATGTACTTCACAGTTAGACAAAACATCAGGAAGATCATTAATGTATAGCAAAAACAATAACGGACCAAGAACAGAGCCTTGAGGAAAACCACGTTTTACTTGCACAAACGAAGAAAAATTAGACGTTGTCACAATAGCTTGTCGCCTGTTATACAAATACGTTTTTAAAAGGCATACAGCAGTCGAAGTAAAATTATATAAATTACTAAGTTTAGTACATAATATATTGTGGTTTACCATGTGCTTTGCTATAGTCCAGGATTGTGAGAAACGTTACTAAGCTGTTGTCAGGTTGAATTCGAATGTCGTCAATAATTTTTAGCATTTTTAGCATGTCACAGCTATTGTAGGAGAAGTTTAGATACTTATTGACAGTTACTTCAGGTACTGATGTATGCAAAAATTTTCAATTTAGCTCGTTATCGATATTATGTGTTGTTTTCTGTTTCACAATACCAAGACCTTGAATTTGACTCCATGTTTTAATAGTAGTTATTGCACTGTGGAAGGTAGACGAGTAGTAAGTCTTCTTTGCGGACTTCATGAGCAGTACCACATTTCTCGTAAGAAGTTTGTAATGCGCAATAAAATTTGTTTCTTTGTAGCGTACCCATTTAGCATATGCTTTATCGCGTAAAAGAATATCATTCTTTGACATGTGACAGATGTTTTAGCCTTTATGCTGTTTGGCGAGAATTCTAACAACTGCAGTTAGCAGCTGTGTTAGTAGTGTACATTTGGAAGAGAGTGTTCTAAAGAGCGGCCGCACATAAACATTAATATTTATTAAGAGAGAGAAATTAACAGAATATTCTTTCATATTACTAAACCTAAAATAAACTAATACATAAAGGAAGAGCAGATAAAGTGAGTCAAATTGGCGTAGATTATCCATTGCGAAAGCTCTGCTCTGGCTCTGTGTGTGCAACGGAAGAGTGTGATCGCTCCGCAGATATAAAAGCTCTTTCGTGCTGCCAATGCAAGTATAGCATTCTCTCCAAGCCGCTCTCACATGCACAAGAGAGCATCGTGTGTAGACAGCTGTGAGCATCTTGAGCTTTTTCATCTTCATTGCCTCTTTGAATGTTTCGTAATGAGTTTTTGTAAGCTGCTCATTGACATAGAAGGGCACGTGTGACTCAAAGCCCAGCTGTGTTAAGCTCAGCAGCTTTGCTTTGAGCGCTGCTTCCTCTTCGAGCTGCTGGACTCGCCCAGTCAGCTGCTGCATCTCTAGCGAAATGCAGTTGATACGCTCATGGAGCTCACCCAGGATTCGTTGTTCAGAAAGCCGAATCAATTCCGTCTGTTCCACAAATCTTTGGTTGATGGTCTCGACCAGCTGGGTGGAAAATGCCTCCAGAGCACGAGATTTGAGTTCCGCTGATGTGTATTCAAGCAGACGCTTTTGTGGTGGAGCCATTTTGAAAGCAGTGAGCTGTTTTTATTTATTTTATTAACGAATTGAGTGCTTTGTGTTTTTGAGTCAGTGTTTATTTTGTTTTCTGCTTTCGGTTGTGTTAAAGTGTTGTGAAACGAGACCGCGGCAAAAAATATGCACAATATGTATAACAAACCATTATTTTATTATATTTGCACTACTTTTTGCCAAGTCTTTGATTTATTATTGCTTTGATTGTTTGAACAAAAGTTTGATTCTTTCATTGATTTTCACGGCAGAAAAAACACAAACTAAAACAGTGCTTTGCTTTCTTTCATTCTGATATAAATATGTAATGCACAATACACAACAAATAGATGTATAGTCAGTTAGCTTTACGATATCTATTAGGCAGATAATACCACAAATATTTCAAACAATTTTGCAATACATTTGGTTCGTAAATATCATATATTATTTAACGAAGCTTTTCCTGCCGGAGTTGGCGTTTCAGTCCGGCAAGGGCCAATGACAGCAAGATTTGTAATATCTGGGACCGCTGGAATGAGTTATAGAGCGTCAGAGGAAACACAGTTGCTCCTCGCAAAACTAGATAAAAATCCTGTTTAGTGTGTATCGAGGCTTGTCTATGGGTAGCCCCTCGACCAACTTCCTAGCGAGAGAGGATCTAACCCGATGTCTCGCTTGTGGAAACGTTCCAGCACTACCGTGTCCAGTAACGGTACTCCTGGATGATAAACTCATAGACAAGAGATGATTTAACCCGATTTCTCGATGTCGAAATATATACATATATTCTTGATCAGGGCGAAGAGCTGAGTCGATATATCCATGTCCGTCTGTCTGTCTGTTTCTATGCAAACGAGTCTCTCAGTTTTTAAGCTATCTTGATGAAACTTGTTACAGGCCCGTCTTTTTGCTGCACGCAGTACATAAGTCGGAACCGGCCGGATCGGATCGCTATATCAAATAGCTGTCATAGGAACGATCGGTTCGAAATCAATATTTATTATGAAAAATTTTATATTTCTTAAGATATCTCAACTAATTTCACAGATTATGTGTTTGATAGAGTTTCATACATCCTTACCAAATTTGGTTAAGGTCGGACTACTATATCATAAAGTTACCGGAACGATCGGTTCGAAATCAATATTAAGTATGAACAACTTTTTTGTTCCTTAAGATACTGTAAAGTAGTTTCCAACCGGGGTACAGATCTCACTCCGATTGGGTCCACTATTTACAAGAAATTTGTAAATAAACGGGACGGGAAGGGGAAAGGCGGGAAATGTTCGGCTGTGTGGGCATAAAAATAAATACTAACACCAATATTAATGTCTAACTACAACCACACTATTACGTGGGACTTCCCTACGGAGTTCGCAGCTGCACAGGGTATCAACCGGCGCATCACGGACTGTCCGATAGGGGCGCTAACTACCGTTACTTGCCGGGATTACTCACGCGGCCAACGGGACTCTATCCTCGTTGTTCAACTACAAGTGATTAGTACTACTGGGTATGGGCTGCCGGGATTATTCACACGGCCAACGGGCAACTATCCTCGTTGTTTGACTACTACTAATTATTATTACTTTCGGATTAGGGATCGCCGGGATTGCTCACACGGCCAACGGGAAACAATCCTCGTTGTTTAGCTACGGTTAATTATTGAGGAAGGGAAAGATTAATAAAACAGATGGGTTTGGTTTAGCTTAGTATTTTATTCTTACTATTTATGCTAACGTTAATTATGCTAGTTATTCTAACTACTTGTACTACCCTGCTGCACTGTCCTCAGGAGCCCTAGTGCTCCGCCTGTTCCCTTCTACTTACTTCTTCTTTTGTGCCAGACGCGCCAACTTACACGTCTGTCCTTACTCGCTTACGATCGCTGACTCCCCGAGCCCTTCGTTCGGCGGGCACGCGCTAGCGTCGGTTGCACAGCTTCACCACAGAGCTTTCGCTCTTCACCTCGGAGCTTTCACTCTCTCTCCACGAGATGAAGCCGCGCTCTACTCTGTGTTGCAGTGTTGTACAACCGATCACTGGCGCGCTCTTGCCCGCCAATAACGGCTGTTACTTTTAAATTCAAATTCCTTTCTAATCTACATATGTTAGTGTATGTTATGTGTTATAATGTGCGGCGATAACCATAGGTGTCGCCTCACACCCCCCCCTTTCTTCCAGCGGGACAACGTCCCAACAAATATTTCTAAGCTTTGTGTTTTTCTTTCCTTTTGTTTTTCGTTATTATTAACTAAACCTTTCGGTTAGGCTTCATTGCCGAGAAACTTATAACAAAAATAATAATCCTAACTGGCTCCATTGCCAGAATACCTATGACTAATTTAACAATTTTAAACGGCTCCATTGCCAGGATACTAACGACTAATTTAACAATTTTAAACGGCTCCATTGCCAGGATACTAATGACTAAAATATACTTTGGCGTGCGCTCCTTGCGCTTGCGCTTCATGCGCTCCATCCGGATCTTATTTACAACCGTACGTTGCTCGAGCGGTTGCCTCCTATTGTCGGAGTATTCCCGGCTGCTCCTGGCGCTGTCACCGTGACATCCCCTGCGACAGAAATCGTCACCACGTACACGGTTCCGTCCTCCTCCACCCTGAACCGGGTCCTCCGATGCTTTTTGTGATAGCGTTCGGCCTCGCTCTCCAGCAAACTGATGGTTTGGCGGGTCAGGATCGTTCCTCTAGGGAATACTCGCCAGCCTCTAGGGATCAGGGGTGGCATTTCCGCCT
>JAWNMD010000315.1:0-18493 GCA_035044365.1 Drosophila neotestacea
ACGTATCTACCATAAGAAAATAACAATTACTACATAAAAACATAAGCGATCTTTTTCAAAGCTTTACTTTCCGAAAACTTATTAAAGACAAATCACTTTTCAAATACATATAAGAAAATAACAGATGTATTAAAACCAGAGCTCGCAAAACATGCTCAACAAAATTTTTCTGCGCGGTCTGCTCACTCAAAGACCGAAAAAATGAGACAGAACCGCTCAGTGTCTGAACAGCAACCCTTTTTTTCGTTTCGTTCGTGCTCTCGCTCTCGAGTTTTGGGTTGAGCGTAACACACGAATCGGTCTCGTACTGACCGCTCGCTGCGAACAGCTGCGAACTGAGAATCAGTAAGTGAGCAAGGCAAGCAAAGAGTCCGCAAAAAAGGTCTTTATTTTTGTTGTTGCGTTGCCTTATGTTGTTGCCTAAGATATTAAGTCACAGGCAGGCATTAAGGAGTAAGGGAGAAGAGAATAGAGCGCTCATCTGTGTGCATATGCGTATATGCACGTATATGCATATATATTTTGTGAAACAATTCTTATTATTAAATAAATAAAAATAAAAACATAACATGAAAAATTTAAAACATCTCCATGACATAAAAAACTAAAATTAAATTAAACAAAAAAATTAGGAGTTTAGTTTAACTACTAACAAAGTATTAATATTTTCGGCACTTAAAGAGGTGCGTCTTTCATTTAAAATGAAATTAAGTGCCGAGAATGACCTCTCCACCGACACTTGAGTTGCTGGTGTGGCTAACACCACCTTTGCAATTTCTGTCAAATGGGGTGACTTAAATTGCATATCACGGTAGAAATCTTTTATATTGGCCGTTAATGGTAGCCGGCCATAAACTACTATGAAATTTTCGATATCCATATAAACTTTGGAAAGTTGATCAGAGACTTCTTCTCCTTTCACTTCCTGCACTATTTGAATTCCATCCAGAAGGCTGGAGAAAAGTGATGTCTCCTGAGAGTCGTTGAGGCTGCTTGTTGGGGAAGAAGCACGTGAAATGGCATCCGCGTCAATATTTAATGTTGCATTAATCTTTATAAATATAGAAATATTATATATTATTATTATATGTATATTTTTGGGGTATATTACGAAACATTGAACATTGGTTAGTATTTGACAAGGACGATTTTATTAGCTAAATACACAAATATACAAACACGTATTTCCTTCTAGTAGACAAGACTTGCATGTTTCAACACCATTTTAGATCATAATTTAGTGTCTTACTTGATTTAAATTAAAATATCGACCTGCAATTGTTTTTAAATTTTGTTTTGCTATAACTTTCTGACGCTCTGTTAAAATTAAATTAACCCGTGGATCTAAATAAATTGCTGACAGCAAAGCTTCGTTTTCAAGCAACTTAATTTCTCGCAATTGGAGTTGTGCTAATAACTGCTTAGTTATTAAGTTTTGGCTGCTTTGGCATTTCAGCTTAAGCTCCATCCATTGAATGAAAAAATCACTGTAAGCTAGTTGCTCCTGTTGCAGCTTAAGCGTTGTATCATATGCATCTTTAAATGCCGGAAGATACAGCTCAACCCATTCCCAGTCAACGTCTATTAAAAATGAACTTTCCATGTCTATAAAATTCTTCAAATTAAAGGAGTTTAAGCAGCATCAAATATGTGGAGTTGTCGTCATTATTTATAATATCCTGTATAGCATCATCATTTAGAAGCTCAATAGCCTTTACAATGTTCCTGCCATTGTCGGATGTAATGCTAAGCTCCAAATATATTTATTAATATATGGTTATTATTAAATATATATGTATAAGCCCTTACCTGAAAATTTGATCAACATCAATGTCGTATTCCTTAATAATATAAATTATTTTATTTTTTATGTAAAGTCCGGTGTTATAGATGCAAAGTTAGGTTTAAATAATAACATCCATTTGCTTTGAGGTTTCATTCAAGAGTGTTCTCTTGGTTTTATTCAAATATATATTTCGCTTATAATATACTATATACTAAGTGAATTCTGCCGCTAACAGCGTCGGCAGAGAAAGAGAGAGAGTTGCAGTACGTATGTGCCCATATACATATTCATATATATGTACTGATGGTACATACTCAAGGAGTGCTTAGGCCAGCGATCTCACGGTGCGGCCAGTCCGCATAAGTGACGGATCGTATTACTGCACTTATGTATGTATATTTATGATTGTATAAACATTGCGACAAAGTGTCGTTATGTTATGAGTTGTTACTCTTACTTAGAAGTTGGGCATATGACCACTTGACATATTGTATACACTACAATATGTTGGGCATATGCTCACTTGGCATACAACATACTACACCTCCCTTTTTTAAAAAATAACGTAATATAGTGTAGTTATTTAATATAAAAATGATTAATAATATTGTTAATTAATTTTTTTTTTGCATTATATACTATGTTGTATTTATGTAAGGTTTAAAATTTTAAAGTTTAAAAAGAATAAAAATTTAAAATGTAATAAAAACAAAATTGTTTTTTTTTTGTTTGATAAAAATGTTGTATATATATATACGTTTTTTTTTTACTTATTTATCTTTCTTAGTCTATCTTTATGCACTTTTTGCTCTTTATTTTTCTTGTTTTTTATTATTATATTATTATTCTTTTCTATGCTAATGACCTCAAATGGTCCTATATAAGAAGATTCTAATTTATGACCTGTTTCGTTCTTTAAATAAACTTGGTCTCCTATTTCTATTTTAAAATCTAATACTTTCTTATCATTTATTTCTTTTTGCTTAATTTTATTCTTTTCTAAAAGTATTCGAGCTCTCTTATACGCGTTTTCTAATCTAAATTTAACTTCCTTAGAGTAATCTTCTATATTATATATAGGTTCTATCGTATTTATGCTATTAAATTGTATTGGTAAGTTATTTTGTCTACCGAATACTAGTTCATATGGACAATAATTATGAGTTACTGATGGTGTTGTGTTAAAACAATACACGAAATACTGTAACCATATGTCCCAGTCAGTTTTATCTACTGATATATATGAACGAACGTACTCATTGAATGTCCTATGACTTCTTTCAACGGTACCTAATGTCTGGTGGTGGTGTGCTGTAGATGTTATGTTATCTATTTTTAAATATTTGCACAAGTCAGTTATAATGGAATTTTTATATTCTGTTCCCATGTCCGTAATGAACGTCTTCATTGGACCGTACTTCAGAATAAAAGATTCGAATATGGCTTTTGCTACAGTTGTTGCACTTTTGTTTGCAACAGGAATTGCTACTAAATACTTTGTCAAATCACATATTAAAGTGATTGCGTATTCATTCCCATTTTCCGAACGTGGTAGTGGACCAATTGTGTCTACTATCACTCTGTCAAAAGCATATTGTGGGGTTTCGGTTATAATCATAGGTGATCTTGTGTGTCTCGTCGTTTTCGACGTCAGGCATTTTGGACATTTATTTATGTACTCTTTTACATGTTTAGTCATGTTTTTCCAATAATATTGTCTCTTTATTTTTGATATTGTTTTATTTATGCCTGTATGACCTCCTTGAATTGGATCGTCATGGAATGTAGACAATATAGCTTCTTTTTCTTTTATTGTTTCTATTTGGGTCACCGGGTTGAGTAGCGCTACTCTCAATGAAATTAATATTTTATTGCCCATATTTTTGAAATTATCGATTGAAACGTGTTCAAAGATATTTTCCCACGGTGCCACTTTGAGTTGGCTGATTTTATTTATACCGGCTTGCGTTTCAAGCCTTTGGAAAAATTGACCTAAGTCAAGAGTTCCATTAGTATATAAATCGCTAACATCATATCTTGCAGTAATTTTCTTACCATGTTTAAAAAAACATAGCATATTTTTTACATGCAAGGTCACTACTTTACGTACTTCGTCATTGTTAATGACTTTATATACGTTGGGCTTTGAAGCTTTTTCTATAGATTGCCGTGGCAATTCTATTTTATCTTTTCCTGCGCAGGAATTTTGTCTACTTTGATATCTTGTAGTGACTTTCAGGACTTTTCTGTTTATATCAATTAAGTCGGATATTGTTATCCTTGACAGGGCGTCTGCCACGAAATTGTCTTTTCCTCTCAGATACTCTACCGTAAAATTATATTCTTCTAATTCGAGTCGCATGCGTGTTAATTTTGAACTTGGGTTTATCATAGAGAATAAGTATGTTAAAGGTCTGTGATCAGTTTTCACTGTAAAATGTTTGCCATATATATATGGTCGAAAATGCGTTATTGCCCAATGTATTGCTGCTAGTTCTTGTTCCGTAGTACTCTTATTGCTTTCACCTTTAGTGAATGCTCTTGATGCATATGCAACTGGGAGTTGGAGTCCATTATAGTTTTGAGTTAAAACTGCTCCACATGCTTGCTTGCTTGCATCTGTGATTATGCAAAATTCTTTGCTAAAATCTGGGTACTGTAATAAATTTGGTTGAACAAGTTGATTTTTTAGGTACTGGAATGCTTTTTCACATTCCGTTGTCCATTCAAATGGGACATTCTTTTTACATAATCTTGTTATGTGCCGTGAATATTCGGCGAAGTTTTTTATAAAACGTCTATAATAATTGCAAAATGCAACGAATCTTCTAGCGCTGTCTGCGTCCGTAGGGACTGGATAGTTATTGATAACATCGAATTTTTTATCGTCTGGTAAGATTCCCTTATCTGTGCATCTGTGACCTAAAAACGTCACCTCGTGCATAAAAAATGAACATTTTTCTGGATGTAATTTTAGATTGTGTTTTCTACAAAGTTTGAAAACATCTTTTAAGTTTTTAATCATATGTTGTTCAGAACAACCAATAACGATTAAATCATCCATGTAAAGGAAAGCTTGTGAAGGCTCAAGGCCTGAGAATGCTATGGTCATCATTCTCTGAAATGAATTAGGCGCTATTTTTAATCCAAATGGTAATCGCGTGAAGCGATATGAACCATTGCTTGTTGAAAAAGACGTTATATTTCTTGAGTTTTCCTCAAGCTCAATTTGATGGAAACCTGACATAAGGTCAAGGCAGGAAAAATATTTAGCTCGACCCAATTGATCAAGAATATCGTCAATTCTGGGGAGCGGAAATTTATCGGACAGCAATTTTTTGTTTATTTGGCGATAGTCAATTACTAATCGCCATTTTTTTTCTGAAGAACCCGGAAGGGATTTCTTTGGAACTAATAATAATGGGCTGTTATATGGTGAAACAGACGGTTCAACAATATTTTGTTCAATTAACTTTCCAACTTGACGCTGGATTTCTTCCGTTTGGCTATGCGGACATCGATAATTTTTCACGTATACTGGGTCGTCATCCTTAAGTCTCAATTTTTGCTTATAAAAATTGTTCGTTGTGATCGGTTCGGTTTCAAGTCCGAACACGTCACTATACTGGGTGCATATTTCTTCAAGTTGTTTTTTAAACAATGCTGGGAAATTTTTCTTTAATTTATTAAGAACAGACTCTTTTCTATTGTCTTTGATATTTTGAACTACTTCGTAGTTCGAAAGTGATTCAGATTTTAAATTATTGATGCTTACAATTTGGCATGTATCTGTTGTGTTTAAAAATCGGACAAAAGCATTCTGGGCTGTTGCAATCGTGTTTGCAACGTAAACACCCGGTTTAATTTCCTGATTGGGAATTAAAATATTTTCTTCTGCTGAGGACAACTCTATTTTGCGTATCACTTGGGATCTTGCTGGTAGAAGTGTTGAATTAGTACCAGAACTAAATGTTATTGGAACATAAATAGGATACTTTAGGTTGTGCGGTCTAATTATAAACCAATTCTCAGAACTATTGTAATCTAATTGGCAATTAAATTTTTTTATGAAATCTAATCCTATTATTCCATCGCACGGGATTGCGAAATCTGAATGAAGCAGATGAAATTTATATGGAATAATGTATTTGTCTGTCTGTATTTCGATTGAGACTAGACCTTTGGAGTTTATTACTCCTTCTCCTATGCCTCTAATGTCTATAGTTTTATTAATTTGGATGTCATGAAAGACATCAGAATTTTCTTTAATTATTGAAATATCTGCACCTGTATCAATCAAAAATGTTATCTTTTTATTCGTTGCAACATTTTTGAATGATACGAAATTATTGAGACTTAAGTTAACATTATATATTTTACTATTTAACCCTGAGTACCTGGAGGTGTCTGCGAGTTTCCCGAAGTATCTTGGGCAACCCGGACATTGTTGTTATTGTTATAGTTGCTTCTGTTTTGGTTATTGCCTCGGTTGTTATTATACCTACCTCGGTTATAACCTCGTCCGCCTCTATTGTTGTTTCTGTTATATGAATTGTTGTTGTTATATGAATTGTAGTTACCGCGGCCATTGCCTCTACCTCTTTGCGGTGGGTAACTACCTCCTCTATTGTTGCGGCCTCGCTGAAATAATACTGTACTTGCACTTCCAGTCATTTCTGTGCTGCAATGGATATATTTACCCATTACATCATTGAAAGTAACGAAGTTACCAGCTTCCAGTATTACTTTCAGTTTCTCATGCTCACAATTTTTAATCATTGCAGAAATAGACTCTTTTGTTGAGAATTTTTCCGCATTGTCTGGGTCTAGGCCGTTATCAATAAAGGCTGCCTCCAATTGCTTCCGCAAATTATCCATTTCGGTTGCATACTGGGAGGCAGTTTTGCCTTTTTGTTTCATATTCAGTAATTTAGCTTTTAATACGTCGGGAGATTCTCCTTTTACGTTATCTTTAAGCTTGTCTATTATTTTTTTGATCGTGGGTTCATTTTGTACTTTATACAAAATTGTACCAGTTATTTTAGACTTAATCACCTCTACGGCTAAATCTTCTTGATCACCTTTTGTTCTGTCGACAATACGTAATGCTGTCAAGAACCTGTTCAATGATAACTTGTTGCCATCAAATTCAGGAATGGAAGACGAAACTTGCTTCACATATTCCCTGTCTTTGATTATTTGATCCGCCATTGTTACTATGTTTTCTTTAAAATCAATTGTACCTGAGCTAGAATTCAGTTCGTTTTCCTGCTCTATATCATCATCTTGTGTTGATAATGTTATTAATGCAGGAATTGTAAGATCGTTTAGATCGGTTTCTTTTATCTCAGTTTCTTCGTTTTCAGGATTGGTTTCTTTTATCTCAGTTTCTTCGTTTTCAGAATCTGAGTTTAATTCGACTGATTGCTGTTCTTCTAGCGATTCTAATGTTAACGGAGTATTTAGAATGGTTGGTATGAAAATATCTAGTTGATGTTTTTCTTTGACGTTAGTTAAATTTGAACGTAACTTGATCAAAAATTTTGATACTTTTGACCAGTTTGTTTTATTTATTAATCCTCTATTTTCATGCACTAATATTCTTACATCATTGAATGATTGTACAAGAATATTAGCATGTCTATTCAGTGTATCTTTTTGAATGTTTCTATTTTGACTTACACATTTGTAAGATTTATCAAATTTTTCTTTTATTTCTCTTATTCGTTGGGTTAACTGTTCCCATTCCATGTTTTAACATTCATTGTATATATATATATATCATTTTTCTTTAATCTATTTTCTATTTTTACTTTTATTCTTTATACATTACTTTATATATATATTCTTTTTATTTATTTTATTTTAGTTTTATATACATTACTTTATATATATATATTCTTTTTATTTATTTTATTTTAGTTTTATGTGTGTACGTTATTTTAGATTTTGTCTAAATCGTTAGCTTGGCTTAAGGCTCTTTTCTTTATACACTTATTGTGCATAATGTAAGCTTTATAAATAATGTACGCACACAAGACAAAAACGATTACTGACAATAATATATTTGTTAGTTGTAAGTCAGCATTTGAGGATTCTATCTTATTAATTACGTTTGCAGTGGAATCCACTGTTTTTGTATCAATTAAACCCATTTTGGGTGTTATTATATATACTATATCGTCAAATTTACTTATACTGTTTCTACTCATATGTAATTAGAGTTTTTATATTCTAATTTTTATATTTTTTTTTTTGTGTTTCTATTTCGATCAACAGCGATCTCCTACCTAGTGTTTTGTATGGCTTCACGGGCCATACTCTAGCGGGCAATGCAGTTATCGCTTCCGCTTACAATGTTTTTCTTAATTTTAATTACAATATTTGTTTCTTATATTAGTTCTGCTGCTGTTGATCATCCTTCTGCACCAGCTGGTCGTCGCCGCGTCTGGCACGCTGGCGCTCCCTCGTTGACGCAAGTGGCGGGGTGCCTCTCGCGCTTGGTGTCTTCAGTTGTTGCTTGTCCGATGTTGCTCGATGTCTGGATCCGCTGCCGTGCAATGCTTGCACGTGTATCTGCAGAACGCACTGTCCAACGGTCCCTCGCAGTCGTCTGGGCACTTCTTGGCAGGTTTACTCAGCTGGGCCTTTGGTGTTCTTGTATCTTTGGATATTGTATTGTCTATTAGTTTGATGTTTGATGTTGAAGTAGTGGCAGAGGTTGAATGCTTTTCTTTAGCCTTCTGCGCTTGATCAATCTGATCTAGCTCGGCTTGTAGTGATATTGTTGCCTCCCAACGTAATGGTGGGTTGGTGGCAAACAATAGTTTTAAAATTTCCGCCTTCCTCTTTTGGAGGCGTACTCGTATGCCGCTTCTCCCGGTCTTTTTCTTTTTCACTATAGCATTCATTGAACCTCTACTCACTCAGACAAGAAAATGTAGTTCCCAAAGCTGTTCCTGATGCTCATTGCCTTTGACGGTGGACTGCTGTTGCTGGTGTTTGCTGATTTCAGGCCTTATGCCGTTGTTGTAGTTTTAGTTGTAGTTGTAGTTGTAGTTGTAGTTGTAGTTGTAGTTGTAGTTGTAGTTGTAGTTGTAGTTGTAGCTGTAGTTGTAGTTGTAGTTGTAGTTGTAGTTGTAGTTGTAGTTGTAGTTGTAGTTGTAGTTGTAGTTGTAGTTGTAGTTGTAGTTGTAGTTGTAGTTGTAGTTGTAGTTGTAGTTGTAGTTGTAGTTGTAGTTGTAGTTGTCACATGTTCGTGACACTTGTCACGGTCGCCATGTTATAGATGCAAAGTTAGGTTTAAATAATAACATCCATTTGCTTTGAGGTTTCATTCAAGAGTGTTCTCTTGGTTTTATTCAAATATATGTTTCGCTTATAATATACTATATACTAAGTGAATTCTGCCGCTAACAGCGTCGGCAGAGAAAGAGAGAGAGTTGCAGTACGTATGTGCCCATATACATATTCATATATATGTACTGATGGTACATACTCAAGGAGTGCTTAGGCCAGCGATCTCACGGTGCGGCCAGTCCGCATAAGTGGCGGATCGTATTACTGCACTTATGTATGTATATTTATGATTGTATAAACATTGCGACAAAGTGTCGTTATGTTATGAGTTGTTACTCTTACTTAGAAGTTGGGCATATGACCACTTGACATATTGTATACACTACAATATGTTGGGCATATGCTCACTTGGCATACAACATACTACACCGGTATGTGACTCAAACAGCTGAGCCATTCCAAGTGTTTTTATCACAATCTCAGTATTAGTCAAAATCAATTCCAAAAACTGCTTTTTCAACGAAACATGGCCATTACGAGTACACTCGTATGCCTTTTGGTCTAAAAAACGCCCCAGCTACTTTTCAACGTTGTATGAACTTTGTCTTGAAAGACCTTATTAACAAACATTGCCTTGTTTATTTGGATGACGTCATTGTTTATTCCACATCTCTTAATGAACATTTAGACTCACTGAGAAAAGTTTTTAAAAAACTCGAAGAGGCAAATTTAAAACTTCAACTAGACAAATGTGAATTTCTTAAGAAACAAACTAATTTCTTAGGTCACACCATAAGTCCAGAAGGTATACAACCCAATAAAGAAAAAGTTAAAGCAATTGAAGATTTCCCTATTCCAAAGAATTCGAAGGAAATAAAATCTTTTTTAGGTCTATGTGGCTATTATCGAAAATTTATTCCAGACTTTGCTAAAATCGCAAAGCCCATGACCAAAAAAGATCTTAAATCTTTGAGGGTCTTCGGAATAGGATATTGAGCTATAGCAGAGACTTTATCTGGGTTAGTTTCAATACCCTTGTCAAATACAACAAAGCCAAGAAATTCGACTTTGTTTTTAAGAAACTCACATTTGTCTAACTGGAATTTCATGTTGGCTTCTTGCAAAGTTTGAAAAATAATGTCCAGATTTTTAAAGTGTGATTCATCATCTTTACTGAATATGATGATGTCATCAATGTAGATACAGCATATTTTACCTATATGTTCATGAAGTATGTCATCTAAAGCGCGCTGGAAAATTGCTGGCGCGTTCTTTAGTCCGAATGGGAGTCGTGTAAACTCATATTTTCCGTTATTCACGGAGAAGGCGGTTTTTTCTATGTTAGACATTTTCAGTGGTATTTGGTGGAACCCACTTTTAAGGTCTAATACAGAGAATACTTTATTGTTTCCTAGTTGGGCAAGCACCTCATTTATTTCTGGGATTGGGTATTTGTCTGCAATGGTAACCAAGTTTAATTTCTTGTAACCAAAACCATGCGATATTTTTTTACCCCTGAGGCGTCTGCTTTTTTCGGAACTATCCATACTGGGGAGTTGTATGGAGACCTTGATGGTCTGATTATTCCATCATTTAAAAGTTCAGAGACCTGGTTATTTACCTCATCTTTCAAGCTCATTGGATATTGATAAAACTTAGAATACACTGTTGATCCGAAGAAGTTCGTATTTCTGCCCTCACATTAGTTGTATAGGTCAGTTTCTGGTTTGGTCCTGCGAATAATTTTGGATATACTTGAAGAGGCTTGTCACTTTGGAATTTAGTCAAATGCTCGATTCTTGGTACTATGGTATTTACTGCCTCAAATTTCTTTTCTTTTATGGGTACGTTAATTTTGTTCTTTATTGTCATTAATTAGACACAGTACTTTAAAAAAGTACAAATGGGTCTATTAAGTTTGTGCAAAAAAAAATGTGCGTAACAGGCAGAAGGAGGCGTGGCAGATCCCATAAAGTATATATATTCTTGATCAGCATCAACAGCCGAGTCGATATAGCCATGTCTGTCTGTCTGTCCGTCTGTCCTTCTGTCCGATTTTGTGTCGCCTAGATCTCAGAGACTATAAGAGCTACAGACACCAAATTTGGCATGAAGGTTTATCTATATCTTGCATTGATCAAGTTTGTTTTAGATATTTGCCACGCCTCTCTCCGCCCCTAGAAATTGAAAAACAAAATTTTAAAGACGAATTACAATAGAACCTTTAAGACTAGCGCCTTGATTTTTGGTATATATAATACTCGCTATAGTCCAAACCTGTCCTAAAAATTTCATTCCAATCGGTTGGTAAACGCGGAAGTTATTTAACTAAGAATGTTACAGGCAAAAGGAAGAAGAAGAGACACTAGCGGCCTCTTTGTTAATCAAGTGGCGCCATCTATTGATGGTACGCAACATTGAAAAACTATCTTTAGTGAACGCTTTGCACTCAAAAAGTACTGGGTCTCCTACTGTCGAGCTTGCTCCACTGTAGCTTACTGCATTTTTTTTTGCTGATTTTTATTTCAGCTGCTAGCTCTTTTAAGCTATCGTTGCCCAGAATGGCATTAAATGACTTTAAAGTCGGCAACAAAAAGAACTTGACGTTAATGTCGGGATGATTGAAGAGGTTAGCTATTTTATGGTGAGTGACGGGAACACTGCCTCCTATAGACACAGCGTTAAAAGGTTTTTGGTTTGGTATCGGATTGGTGACGTATTTAGGTTGAATATAATTCCTATTTGAACCTGTATCTATTAATATTTTTAATGTTGTTCCATTCCTCAGCTTGCTTTTAAAGTATGGGAGCGAGGAATGCTCTATTCTAAAAAATTCATTCCAGAGTTGTCATAGTGTTCAGTTTTTCGTTGTCGTAGCTGTCAAGGTATTCGTCCAAGGTCTCGTCTCGAGTTTCTTCATCTATCTGGTCAGCAATTGCTTCCTCGTACTCTGCCATAGTGGCGTACGTATCAGCAGGTTGCATTTCGTTCTGTACATTTTCGTTTGTTTGTATATTGAAGTTTCTCTGTGTTTTTTGCGTATCGGGCATTGGGCCGGAAGGTTTTTTCCCTAGTTCGAACTGTGGTCGATTCATATAATCTACCATTTTTGACCTAATGCTCCGATCTACGTTCATGGGTTCTGGTTTGAGTAACGGTTTTGGTGCAGTTGGCCTGGGTGGTGTAAACGGTTGTTGTCTATATTGGTTGGGATCGTATTGCCGCGGTGCAGCGAATTGTCGTTGCTGTCCAAAGTTAGTGTAGTTTTGTTGCTGTGGAGCTTGTTGATATTGGCACGGACGATTTCTGGGGGGAGCCTGCGGTGGCTGTCGAAAACCAGAGTTAATAAATAGCATGTTTCGCGGAGCTGGTGTTGGTTTGACATTAGCATTTCTGCTATTGGGTTGTCCTAAGGTTATTGCATGCATGGATCGATATTTTTGATTTTCCATTTTAAAGCATATGTTTAATGCCGAAGGGAGATCTGGTGGCGCTTGTGAACCTAAAATACGAGCAAGATCTCCGCGTAAGCCACATACGAATGTATCAAGGGCTTTGTCGCGGTACATCTTCTTTAGAAGTCGGTGAGCTTCTTCGCCCAAATCCATACAATTCACCTTATTCAAGAGGAGAGACAGGTGTTTGTATATCTGGTGGAATTCTTCGACCGATTAGTTAATGCCTTGCGATAACATAGTCATTTGATATTCAAGGGTACCAAGATCACGTTTGTCCCCATAATGCATAGTTAAACACTTTGATATTGCCCTCCAATTTAATGGAACACTATATGATTCCAGTGCTGTGTCAGCATTGCCTATGATCTTATTTCTGACTACATGGAGTATGCCAAAATATTTTGGTGTTCCGGCTTCTCCGGCATAGGCTTCCATAAGGCGGTTAACGCTCTTTTTCCATGAGCGGAACTCCGCTGGATTGCCGGAAAATTCCCTTAGACATTTGAGTACATCGGGGATTCTATCAAGTCCACCCAAATTTTCACGGTAGTGCGTTATTAAACTCCTGCTCTGGGTTGTTTATAGCTTGTGGGACCTGTTGTGCTATTAATTGACTGACTTAAGCAGTCACTTGTTCTATAGTCGCCATACCTCTATCCTGTTGGTGTTCTAATTGTCTTTGAGCCTGTCTTTGTTGTTGTCGCGCTTGTTGTTCGATGCCTACGTCGTCCTGGTTCATAACAGGAGGTCGAAGTAAATTGTTTTCGTCGGCCATTAGTTTTCAAATTGGGGTACGAAAAAAATATAGATAACTCAAGAGGATGATAATTTTGGCAATTAACTTGAAGAGATTGTTTTATGCTTAATATTAGAGCTTAAAGATACTATTAGTTTTGTTAAAACCAGTGGCTTGTTTTTTTCTTCTACCTTGGAGGGTGCCTTGGGAATCGCAAGATTGAAATTAATTATACTACTCTTAGAGTAGTTAAGTTTAGTCTGTTATCGTTTTACAGTGTTTTTTTAACTTTTATTTCTTCGCCTTGGCGAGCTTTATTTAGGAATAAATTTATTGTAATGTGTTTGCCTTTGGCAATTTTTGATTCAATTTAGTTTTAGCTTTTAATTTTATTTGTTTTTACAAATGTGTTTGGTTTATCTTTTTTCGATTTCAATGTATGTTTGTATGTATGTTTGTATTGTTTCGTTTAATATATTTAGACCCAGTACTTTAAAAAAGTACAAATGGGTCTATTAAGTTTGTGCAAAAAAAAAATGTGCGTAACAGGCAGAAGGAGGCGTGGCAGATCCCATAAAGTATATATATATTCTTGATCAGCATCAACAGCCGAGTCGATATAGCCATGTCCGTCTGTCTGTCCGTCTGTCCGATTTTGTGTCGCCTAGATCTGAGAGACTATAAGAGCTACAGACACCAAATTTGGCATGAAGGTTTATCTATATCTTGCATTGATCAAGTTTGTTTTAGATATTTGCCACGCCCCCTCCGCCCCTAGAAATTGAAAAACAAAATTTTAAAGACGATTAGAGAACCTTTAAGACTAGCGCCTTGATTTTTGGTATATATAATACTCGCTATAGTCCAAACCTGTCCTAAAAATTTCATTCCAATCGGTTGGTAAACGCGGAAGTTATTTAACTAACAATGTTACAGGCAAAATGAAGAAGAAGAGACGCTAGCGGCCTCTTTGTTTATCAAGTGGCGCCATCTATTGATGGTACGCAACATTGAAGAACTATTTTAGTGAACGCTTTGCACTCAAAAAGTACTGGGTCTCCTACTGTCGAGCTTGCTCCACTGTAGCTTACTGCATTTATTTTGCTGATTTTTATTTCAGCTGCTAGCTCTTTTAAGCTATCGTTGCCCAGAATGGCATTAAATGACTTTAAAGTCGGCAACAAAAAGAACTTGACGTTAATGTCGGGATGATTGAAGAGGTTAGCTATTTTATGGTGAGTGACGGGAACACTGCCTCCTATAGACACAGCGTTAAAAGGTTTTTGGTTTGGTATCGGATTGGTGACGTATTTAGGTTGAATATAATTCCTATTTGAACCTGTATCTATTAATATTTTTAATGTTGTTCCATTCCTCAGCTTGCTTTTAAAGTATGGGAGCGAGGAATGCTCTATTCTAAAAAATTCATTCCAGAGTTGTCATAGTGTTCAGTTTTTCGTTGTCGTAGCTGTCAAGGTATTCGTCCAAGGTCTCGTCTCGAGTTTCTTCATCTATCTGGTCAGCAATTGCTTCCTCGTACTCTGCCATAGTGGCGTACGTATCAGTAGGTTGCATTTCGTTCTGTACATTTTCGTTTGTTTGTATATAGAAGTTTCTTTGTGTTTTTTGCGTATCGGGCATTGGGCCGGAAGGTTTTTTCCCTAGTTCGAACTGTGGTCGATTCATATAATCTACCATTTTTGACCTAATGCTCCGATCTACGTTCATGGGTTCTGGTTTGAGTAACGGTTTTGGCGCAGTTGGCCTGGGTGGTGTAAACGGTTGTTGTCTATATTGGTTGGGATCGTATTGCCGCGGTGCAGCGAATTGTCGTTGCTGTCCAAAGTTAGTGTAGTTTTGTTGCTGTGGAGCTTGTTGATATTGGCACGGACGATTTCTGGGGGGAGCCTGCGGTGGCTGTCGAAAACCTGAGTTAATAAATTGCATGTTTCGCGGAGCTGGTGTTGGTTTGACATTAGCATTTCTGCTATTGGGTTGTCCTAAGGTTATTGCATGCATGGATCGATATTTTTGATTTTCCATTTTAAAGCATATGTTTAATGCCGAAGGGAGATCTGGTGGCGCTTGTGCACCTAAAATACGAGCAAGCTCTCCGCGTAAGCCACATACGAATGTATCAAGGGCTTTGTCGCGGTACATCTTCTTTAGAAGTCGGTGAGCTTCTTCGCCCAAATCCATACAATTCACCTTATTCAAGAGGAGAGACAGGTGTTTGTATATCTGGTGGAATTCTTCGACCGATTAGTTAATGCCTTGCGATAACATAGTCATTTGATATTCAAGGGTACCAAGATCACGTTTGTCCCCATAATGCATAGTTAAACACTTTGATATTGCCCTCCAATTTAATGGAACACTATATGATTCCAGTGCTGTGTCAGCATTGCCTATGATCTTATTTCTGACTACATGGAGTATGCCAAAATATTTTGGTGTTCCGGCTTCTCCGGCATAGGCTTCCATAAGGCGGTTAACGCTCTTTTTCCATGAGCGGAACTCCGCTGGATTGCCGGAAAATTCCCTTAGACATTTGAGTACATCGGGGATTCTATCAAGTCCACCCAAATTTTCACGGTAGTGCGTTATTAAACTCCTGCTCTGGGTTGTTTATAGCTTGTGGGACCTGTTGTGCTATTAATTGACTGACTTAAGCAGTCACTTGTTCTATAGTCGCCATACCTCTATCCTGTTGGTGTTCTAATTGTCTTTGAGCCTGTCTTTGTTGTTGTCGCGCTTGTTGTTCGATGCCTACGTCGTCCTGGTTCAAAACAGGAGGTCGAAGTAAATTGTTTTCGTCGGCCATTAGTTTTCAAATTGGGGTACGAAAAAATATAGATAGCTCAAGAGGATGATAATTTTGGCAATTAACTTGAAGAGATTGTTTTATGCTTAATATTAGAGCTTAAAGATACTATTAGTTTTGTTAAAACCAGTGGCTTGTTTTTTCCTTCTACCTTGGAGGGTGCCTTGGGAATCGCAAGATTGAAATTAATTATACTACTCTTAGAGTAGTTAAGTTTAGTCTGTTATCGTTTTACAGTGTTTTTTTAACTTTTATTTCTTCGCCTTGGCGAGCTTTATTTAGGAATAAATTTATTGTAATGTGTTTGCCTTTGGCAATTTTTGATTCAATTTAGTTTTAGCTTTTAATTTTATTTGTTTTTACAAATGTGTTTGGTTTATCTTTTTTCGATTTCAATGTATGTTTGTATCTATGTTTGTATTGTTTCGTTTAATATATTTAGACCCAGTACTTTAAAAAAGTACAAATGGGTCTATTAAGTTTGTGCAAATGTGCGTAACAGGCAGAAGGAGGCGTGGCAGACCCCATAAAGTATATATATTCTTGATCAGCATCAACAGCCGAGTCGATATAGCCATGTCCGTCTGTCTGTCCGTCTGTCCCTTTTTTGAACACCTATATCTCAGAGACTATAAGAGCTAGAGCTACCAAATTTGGCACGTTCGTTCATCTGCATCTTGCATTAAACGAGTTTGTTTTAGATTTTTGCCACGCCCCCCTCCGCCCACGTAAATTTGAAACAAAATTTCAAAGTCGAATAACGAAAACTCCTTCAATGCTAGCGATATGATTTTTGGCATACATGATAAACTCTATAGTCCAATCCTGTCCTGAAAGTTTTATCCGGATCGGATAATAAACGGATAGTATACGGCTGTTCAAAATTTTGAAAGTATAAACACCTAGATCTCAGAGACTATAAGAACTAGAGGCACCAAATTTGGTATGTAGGATCATCCACATCTACCATTGATCAAGTTTGTTTTAGATTTTTGCCACGCCTCCCTCCGCCTCCGGAAACTAAAATACAAAATTTCGAAGTCGAATTAAAGAAGCCCCTTTAATGTTAGCGCCTTGATTGTTGGTACATAGATTATACACTATGATCCAAACCAGTCCAGAAAATTTCATTCTAATCGGATGATAAACACGGAAGTTATTCAACTAACAATGTTACAGGCAAAAGGAAGAAGAAGAGACGCTAGCGACCTCTGTGTTTATTAACTTCGTAGTGGCGCCATCTATTGTTTGGTACGCATTATTGAAGAACAATCAATAGTGAACGCTTTGCACTCAAAAAGTACTGGGGTCCTACTGTCGAGCTTGCTCCACTGTAGCTTACTGCATTTTTCTTATTTCATATGTGTAATTAACATTTTTAAGACAAAATACAACTTCGGACTTTTAATCTATTTTAAATTATTTCATTATTAGGTATTGGAATTATCTGTAGAGCCTTAATTGTAATGAAGCTTTTAAATATTAACAGATTATTTCTAAACTCTGGTGTAGCTAACTTAAGATGATTTAGTTTGTTGAAATTTATTTTGTGATCACATTATCAGTTAATATGCTGGGGTGTACAATTTTGTATCTAGCAGATGCAACGTTGTCTCGTAAATGTTCTATTTTATTTCTTATTAATTGAACTTTTATCTGTCGGTCGAAATACAAGTTCTCCTGGTTTCTATTATTTTCATATTTTCTAATTGCGTTCAAATGACTTTACATTGATTTTCTATCTTCCTTGATTATTTGCTCTATTGTATCATTAAAATATGTGTTGAAATAAATTTGTTTATTTAATAACTCATCAGTTTCTTGCATGTTTTCTTTGAATTTCGGTAAATGATTCTCTATTATTTTTTTGTCTTCTTCGTCCATTGTACCAAAAAACCTTTTTGCTCCACTACCTACTGCATTAACTAGTCCTGTTCTTTAAAGTGTGTGATTTTGTTCTGTTAATGTGATGTTTTTGTTAATTGTGTCTGTATGTTTTTATGATGTTTCTAAGTCACTTAAAATGTCGTCGATGTCTTTTAAATTAATTATGTGTACTACTATGTCTGTTGTTGTAACTATATCTTGGTTTTTCATATCTATTAGTGCGTACCCATCCTGGTCAAGTATTTGCTGGGTCGTCAATGTTATTGATATTGTCTTCATTGTCGTCAGAATTAATGTTGTCATCATAAGCATCTTCTGTAAATTTGTAAGCTTGTTTAATATTCTTTGGGTCAATTTTTTTTTTTAGTTTTGTCTTTTTATATTTTGGAACTTCTTTGTGTCTGACTGACTTATAATTTTTATACCCTTGCAGAGGGTACTATAAATTTGTCACGAAATGTGTAATGCATTGAAGGAGGCCTTACAGACCCAATAAAGTATAT
>JAWNMD010000316.1:0-42466 GCA_035044365.1 Drosophila neotestacea
CATCTTACCGATGCAGTTTTCTTATATGCATAAACTTAGATACATGTATGTACTCACACATACTCATACTTGACTATGCAGTTGGCATCGGGGATTATAAAATAAATTCAATCAAAGCGAAAGCAATTGCAACACTCGCAACAACTGCAACTGCAATGCGGTCACCCGACTGCCTGCTGTTATTGTTATTGTTGATGTTGTTGTTGTATTTGTTGCAACTTTATTTTAATTTAATTGCATAACTGAGTAACAGTTGTCCGTTGTCAAGAATCGTAAAGCATTTCCGTAACACTCTCAGTGAGCTGACCGCAGTGCAAAATCATCCATGTGGCTTAAAATCTCATGATCTTTTAAGACCCTATACTTTAAATAGTACAAAAGGATCTATTGAGTTTGTCCAAAAAGAAATGTGCGTAACAGGCAGAAGCTGACCCCATAAAGTATGTATATTCTTGATCAGCATCAACAGCCGAACCGATATAGCCATGTCTGTCTGCCTGTCCCTTTTTACCCAGATCTCAAAGACTATAACAGCTAGAGACACAAAACTTCGCATGTATGCTCTTCTATATCTTGCATAGAACAAGTTTGTTTTTAGAATTTCGACAGGCTCCGTACTGCACCTGTAAATCGAAAAACTAAATTTCAAAGTCTAATTGCTCCTTTAATGCCTCCTTGGTACATATAATTTATGCCGCACTCCAAATCTGTGAAGAAGAGACGCTAGGAGACGCTACGTGTACAAAGATTGCGGTCGTTTGTTTTTTACCACTATGGCTTTCTACCACTATTCTATATAAATACAGAAGTAAAGAGCTTTCTAATTTAAAACGAATTTGGATCAAATTTATTTGCAAATTCTTTCATAACTTTTATTAAAAATTTAAGAGATTTAAACTTATTTGTTTTCACGTATTTAGACCAACCTTTGTTAACATTGACTTTAAATCGATAAAAGTGTCTAGAAAAGATATGTGTAACTTCCATTGCCGGAATTAAAAAAATTATTTACAATTTACATCAACTGCCATAAAAAGGCTACCCATATTCAACTCCAAGTCCTGTCCGTGTTGTTTGATATTTATAATTTGAAACAAAAGTCTTAGTTTACATTCTCCAAACATTTGTAATGCCTTGGTTCCAAAACTTTGTTTTTCTCTGCATTTTCAGTTTCGTTTGCCATTGCGATTTGTTTTTTAATGCTCTGCGCGTGCACAATAGTGAAAGATGCAATAGACCTGACAGAGATAGATAGATCAAAGGGGGAAGCGATGGCTTGTTTGACTGGGGGGGCGGTCTAATAAACATTTGCAAATGATTATTAAAAATGAAACGAAAAAATATTGTGTCGCAATAGCATCGTCGAGACGATGCGAAAGGCAACTCCAACTGCAGCGCCTTTAAAGACTCTCAATTTCCAAGCATAATTTTCTGGGAATTGCAACCGCATACAAACAATAACAACTAAAAATGCCTTTAGCCAAATGCAGTCGCAGTTTGTTTGTTTGCTTCTCTATATTTATGCTGATATCATTTGCATATCTGAAGATTTACATGGAAATTCTTGGATCATAACTGAAGCAAGAATCATTTCAATATGCATTCAAATGTTGCTACAGAACTCATGCGTAACCGGAAGTCAATGCGAGTATAGTCTTTCCTGTATGAAGGTATCCGTAGGTAAGCAGCTAAAATAACAAGCTGTAAAAGTTTCTTAAGCAAACTGTGACAATCGATGGAGCAATAGGTCAAAAATGTTGACAGCTGGTCAGCATTTGGTTCTTCAATTTATTTATTTAGGTGGTTGGTAGCATGATTGATGAAGATCTCAAAATAATTGCCACGATTTATCTACTCACCAACTACTCGTATACATTGTTTTTGTGTGTTTTTCTTTTTTTTTTTTTTTAAATCATTAAACTACTTGAAACGATTGTCTCAAAGCGAGCTTTTGACAAATGCAAATGCGACCTTCAGATTTGTCGTCTTAATATGAAACAGTTAACTATAAAACTCACGATTAGTAGTTTGCTTCGCTTTGTTTATCAGATATCATTTTGAACATTATAAGATAAGTAAAAAGAAACTTAATAATTTGACCAATTCCTTGAACTCCACAATATGCACTTAAAGTCAACATCATTTAACTGGCGCTTATTACGCAAAGGCAAGCCATTAATTGAACCTAATGAATCAGAATTAATTTGATTTAATGATCAGCAAAGATAGAAAATCATTTAAAACACCAAACATAATTTGGCAACAACGTGCAATTCTCAGTCGAAACTCCATCCTCCCTTACAAATGTGTGGGCTGGCCTCGTCGAGTTCAGAGCCCCAGATCGTAGGTGCATAGACACGATCGTAGATGCTGAAGCCAAGTTTAGACTAATAACACAGAAATGTAAAAATCACGCAAAGCAATCATAAATTATAAACACTAGCGTCATTCAGAAAATGTGGAATAGTATGGAACTGCGAGCTGTTGGAAGAAACCCAAGAAACTCAAGAAAACCAAGTCCAATCTCAAGACGTTGTCGCTGTGTTTTGTGCTTGCCTCATGTGGCTGTCAGTCAGTCAATCTTTCTATCTGTCTGTCTGTCCGTCTGTCATTCCACGCCGTTGTAATTATGATGAGTGGCACTCGCTGCCGAAGATATACACGCCAGATTCGGTTGCTGAGAGTGTGAGAACCGTTAAAGTATGGCAAAATGACTTTAACTGAAAGACTCACTGACTGACTGAATGAATGTCTACCTGACAAGTGTTGGGCCAGCTACCAAATAGTTTTAGATGATGCGACACAATTGTAGGTTGGAACACGACAAACTAAAACCCGAAAGCTAAACTCACTTTAAGTAGCACAAAGTGCGCAGAGAGCTCAAGTCAAACTCTGGTTACGGTTAGGGGTTATGTCGTCTAAAGCCAGTCAGTCAGTCAGTTAGTTATTTAGTTAGTAAGTCATTCATGCAGTCAATATAAAGACTGCGTGAACAAAGTACTTTCAACAAAAGTCAGCACTTCTTGACCAAAAACTGTGGCCTGAGAAAGAACGTATTGTAATCGTCGAGTCTCTAATAATCATCATAATTGCTAAGCATTTTGACACTTTACTGTAACTGATTGTAACTCTAAGATGCTTTCCAGCAGCGACAGTTACAGTGACAGCAACTGCCGGATTCGTTGATCTGTTTTATGGCCCAGGTTTGTGTCTGCTTGGGAAGGTTGGGCCCACTGACAGCCAGGCTTGGTTGGCCTGAGAATGATGTGAGCCGAGAGACAGCAACAACCACTATTAGATTCTTCAAGATTTCAATGCATAACGGTACTTTGCTCTTTGTTGGGACCTGTTCTCTTGAATTTTTCAAGCTGTACAAGTATTTGGCTTTGTATTGGCTTTGGGTCAAGTTTGAGTCTATATAACTTTCTTTATGAGATGACTTTCAACGCGAACCTTATACCTGGAAAATTCATAAATTTCTAAGAACTTTAAACAGAAATACTAATAACAAGACAGTAAGATTATCTGATTGATTGTAAGATAAAATAAACACAAAAACAGACGAAAATATATACATATTATATCTATATTCCACGTTTACCTATTCTATTTTTGTACTACGACATAAATACTCTACACGGAGTAAACTTTACAATATAAAGCCTTTGCAGAGTTTTTCAGAAAATTTAGGAAACGTTTGATTTGTGGTCTAAAAATGTTTCGTTGATTTTTTTCTAGGAAATATTTTACCTAGAGAACTTAAAGTTTGTAATCCTTGTTTCAATGTTATTTATAAACGTGGCTCATTTGAAGTTTCTTAACTTGAATTGTTATTTCGAATTGCTTTTCAGTCTGTTATTTTTTTAGTTCTCTTAAGTTCGTATAGTTCCTTTTTTGTTTCTAATACTTAAATAAATTAATGAATTGTTATGTTGACCATCTGCACCTGTAGACTGATTAACGGTTCTCGATTCGATTGTCTTTCCCTCAAGATGAAAACAAACGCAGTTTAAATTGAATGGGACAGGCGTATAATTAATTTATTTGTGGCCATAACTTCCCTTTTCTTTACTAAACCCGCAGCTAATTAAGCGACTTTTTAGCCAAACTGTGCTAGTTTTATGTAAAGTCATCGCCGTGGGAAAAACTAAAGAAATAATAAAAACTGTAAATTTGCTTCGAAAATACAAAAGCAAAACAAAAGCACCACAGTCTCAGCCACAGATTCGGAAAAATTGGTCAACATTTGGCGACCTGGAAGTGTATGTGGATCTGGACGCACATGCGCGAAGGCTTCCAGTCTGTCTATCTGTCCATTTGTCCATCTGTCCAACTGCCTGACTGTCTGGATGTCTGGCTGGCAGAGTAGCTTATATAAACCCACATGACCATACAATTTGAGTTGTTGTTTTTGTGAGTTTGGTACAATTTTTGCTTGTTGTGTGCATTAATTTATAGCGTTAGCCATGTGTTAGGTTGCCCAAAAATAAAGCAAAAAGAAAAGAAAATTGGAAGAAAACTGAAGTCGCTTACGACATGCTCAGACTTGTGACGAGCCACAAAAACACTTGCCCACTATCAAGTGTGGGCCATTGGAACTGCAACAATCACGACTAGACTCGAATCAAGTCGAAGCTGGAGCTGAACCAATCCAAACGACGCGACCAGCTACCGGAAGCAATTCGCCACTTTATATATGTACTTGAGCAGTCTTTTCCACCAAAAATACAAATTTGAGTTTCAAAGTTTCGAATTTTATTTTGGTCAAGTTAGATTCCGGCTTGAAACCAGCTGTTCCACTTGCACTTGTTGACAGCCAGCTGGTTAAGTAGCTTGAATTCCTGGCTAAAATCTTTCACGCTAACCATTTACCGTTTATTGCAGATACTAGGACACGGAACCTAATCAAATTTACGACCAGTAGCTAGCCATCGAGAGCACTTGCTGCTGATTTGTATCTTTTGGATACATAACGAAACTATGCTGTCAAGTGCGCGTACTGCTCAACTTACGTACTTCAACTCGAACCATTCGCCACTGTCCGAGTAGTTTGACTTTTATCTTTTTGTGGTTTACTCTACAAATGTCTGTTGTTGTTGTTAAAAAAATTTGTACAAATAGTTCGCACGATTGAAGCACTTCAGATTTAGCAATACGTACTGGAAGTCTTTCAGAACTTTTCCAGTAATGAAAATGTATGATTGTTCAGTTGAATACATATTATACAAACATTGTCTATAAGGAAATCATAAAATACGACAAATCTAAAGAATTTTTTTTTCTAATTAGACGTTTTTTAGAAAATGTATACTGGTTGGACCTTAGATCTGTTGTCTTACTTTATCACCTTTAAGCTTTCCTAAACTTATGCTATTTTCTATATTTTTTGTTTTATTTTTAAAAACACTATGCATAATAAAAACAAATACACTTTTGACGACTTTCGCTTTTGTATTGTCAAAGCACCGGCAGAAGCACAAAAAAAAATAAAAAATAACAACAAAAGTAACTGTCGTAACCAATACCATGTAGTTTCTAAGCCAAAAGCATCGACCCATCGTTAAAACCCCATCGATGACAAGCTGCATAAATTAAAAAGCCCCAGAATTACTATTTGCAAGGCATCGACTGAAATGAACGAGATAGAGAGAGAGAGTGATAGAGACAGAAAAGTATATATATTTAACAGTTTGAAGTTAGTCTTTTGGTTGTTGGTTCTACTAATCAGAAAACTGAAATCAAATTTCGCTTTTCGTTGGACTCGAAAGAGAAACCCGAGACTAATCGTATGGAACCCAAGTCACAAGACTAAACGAAATTTATTTGGGTAACCAAACCGAGCCAACGTACGATCGAACCAACTACGTGAAATGATCATAGATCGCCCTGGCTTTCGGCTATCTTCTTCTTTGCGTTCCTCTTCTTTTTTCTATTTCTTCTATTTCTTCTTTCTTCTTCTATTTGTCTGATTTGCATATGATTACTTAGTTATTTATTTAGAAATTTCACAAAAAACTGTAATCAACTCAAAGACTGGCAGCCCAAAAAACCTGTGTTGATCCAGCAGTTTTGCCGTTTGAGTCCCCTTGCCCATTGAAATGAAAGCGAAAATGAATCAAAATGTGTAGAAAGAAAGGTGGGGGCGTTGTACGTAAGAGGCTCCGCATATAAAGCTACTGATATCATTTTATTTATGGCTATGAAAGCGCATTTAATTCCAGACACCGACTGAGCTTGACCCTCTTTTTGTCAGTCGTTTATCGTTTTGCTTTGTTATTGCTATTGTTTTTTCTTCATTTAACGCACTCGTCATTTGGCTTTTGTTGGGGGCAAGGTTTCAGAAAAATATATATGTATGTATGTACCTTCCAAAAATGCTTGTTGTAGCGAACGCTTATTAGGCGACTTTTCAGTTAATTAGCGCTTCATAGTTGATAACTCTAAGAATACAATGGGCAAATTATGACCCAGTATCTCTAGCATCTGACATTGAAAGAATTGAGAATTCAAAGCTAATGTTGAACCTTTATAACCTGCAGGTACTTAAGTTTTAAAGACATACTTAAGTTACTGTCAGTGAATGTTTGTTAACAACATTTACAATGTTTGAGATTATCTTGTTAGTCTGCGCCCTCTTGAGCACTGGGAATGTAGAACAAATAAAAATCGACTTTTTCTTCTTGAAACCTTTCGTTTTTATCCAAATCAAAACAATGAACACAACTCTTAAAGTTAAGATCACACAATAAACCCGACCCGACTCCATTTGATTTATTTACAAAAAAGAAAACTAAAACCTTTATTAGGTAAATTTCTCATTTTGCTAAAATTAGTGGGTCAACTATTGATATTATGATCACGTAGATTGCTTTTATTTTATTTTATTTTTTTTTGAGAAATCGCCTTTAGTAAGGTTGCCAGTGTCTGTTTGCTGAAAAGGCATTTCAAGATTTATGACAATGTTGACGATGCCTGCAAAATGGCGCCGTTGTCGTTGTCGACGCGTCGACGCTGCATTCTTTTGAGTCGCAACGCATCCCGTTCGTGCTCTCATTTGCCACCTGCGCGATTGTCAGAACTATTTTCGGTGGTGCGCCGCAGTGGGGCTATGGTGAATTCACATATACATAACTACATACATACATATGTACATATATGTATACTTGTTTTTGACGGTGCGTAGAGCGCTTTTCCGAGTATATTTATAAAATGCGATACGACGACAACAAGCGACAATCGACGCTCCACATTCGGTTAGTTCTGGCTCTCGCACTTTTCTGACGCCGCTCCGTTGGGGTCCCAAAAAATAATTTGAAGTCATCCTCGGCGCTGTCATCGTGTTTGAACATGTTTGAATGAGCAACGCGCGGTGCCTAAATTTTCCGCCCCAGTGTCGATTTGAGGTTTTACCCTTTCTTTGTGTTCATTGAAGAGCAGGCAGAGGCAAATATGATGTACTACATAGAGAAACAACGTGTTATTTTGTTATTATCTCTATAAATAGCCACTAAGGCGGCAGTTCGTAAGGAATACAGGGTGTTTCATTAATATACATATACTATGACATGAACAGATGCATATTATTCTCTAACGCATACGCATATTTTACACTCTTCCTATTGTTATTTCACTTCGTCTTTTAGTTACTAAGTCATTTATTTTTTTTTAATATGTCCAGATTTATTATCTGTCCCCCTGTTTGTAATTTTATTTTTATTAATTCAATACCAGGATTTCTTATATATTTTTATCTCTGTCTTGATTTCTAATTTTCTTCTTTCTTCTACTCTGTGCTTGCCTTTGCACTGTGTTCTGCATCTGTATTGCATAGAAAGATAGATAGAACTGTGTGCCTTTGTAGCTTTTGGATCTCTTCCGCTCTTGGAGAGGCCGACACTGGGGATGAGATATTGAACGTGGCAAAAAGTCGCCAACGTTTGACTTTTAGTAGCACGCGAATTTCTCAGCGCTATCAAAGCGAACTAACAATTCACAGGCCAAAACAAAAAATATAGTGTGGCGAGCGGAATTACAAAACTCAATTATATGTTTATAATTCCCATATTGTTTGTAAAAATTATAATAAGTGAGTACGCGTCAGAACCTCAGCCCTACATTCGAAACAAAAAATTTACGCAGCTTTTGTTATGTTTTTTCTTCTATCTCGCGGTGTGTGTGTGTGTATATCTATGTTCTAAAAACAAAACAAGGCTGCAAAACAATTAAAAATAATTATGTTGTATATAAAAAAAAGCAAATAAATTGAACAATAAAAATGTTGCTATGTCTCAAAATGCGGCAAAGAACACAGCAAAACATTCTGTGCAAGTTTTCAAAAGAGATCTCTAAAATTATAGCCGCCGTTTAGTTTTAACGTGTGTTTTTCTTAATTAATAACAAAATCAGTTGAAAACTGTGCATAATCACATACATACATACGTGTTTATAAGTTTATTTTTGAATGTGCTTATGCTATTTATAGAACTGATTTACAAAAATGCGTAGCCAAAGTTATTTGTGTTGACCTTTCGCTTGCACGTGGAAATCTCAAATGTTATACCCTTATTTATATTTGATTCTTTCCTTGAGCCAGTCTACGTTATTCAAAGTAAGAGTAAATATGAAACAGGATTACTTTATTCTTGAAATGCTGAACACCTCCAAATACTTTACTTAAAAGAAATCTTTAGTGTCCTACGTTCTTGCAAGAGAAAAGTTCTTTTCTGCATATATGGCATAACTAGACTTATTTAAAATTCTGAAAAAAATATAGCGCAAGCTAACTTTGGCGCGCCAAAGTTTGGATACCCTTGCAGTGCCCTGTGTAAACCGTCAGATTTTTTACAAAATTTGTTGATTTTGAACCGATCGATCCTATGGCAGCTATATGATATAGTAGTCCGATTTACACCAAATTTGGTCAGCCTGTTTAAAACTTAGTCAAACACAGAATGTGTATATTTGGTTGAGATATTTTGAGAAACAAAAAAGTTTTTCAGACTAAATATTGTTTTGGATCCGATCGTTTCTATGGCAGCTATATGATATAGTAGTCCGATTTACACCAAATTTGGTCAGCCTGTTTAAAACTTAATCAAACACACAATGTGTATATTTGGTTGAGATATTTTGAGAAACAAAAAAGTTTTTCATACTAAATGTTTATTTCCAACCGATCGTTCCCATGGCAGCTATATGCTATAGTTATCCGATCCGGCCGGCTCCGACATATGTGCTGCGTGCAGCAAAAGACGGATCTGTACCAAATTTCATCAAGATAGCTTCAAAACTGAGAGACTAGTTTGCATAGAAACAGACGGACAGACGGAC
This sequence comes from Drosophila neotestacea, assembly GCA_035044365.1. Classification (NCBI taxonomy): domain Eukaryota; kingdom Metazoa; phylum Arthropoda; class Insecta; order Diptera; family Drosophilidae; genus Drosophila; species Drosophila neotestacea. Next base: position 9,331 of record JAWNMD010000316.1, read on the forward strand.
AGACGGACAGACAGACGGACATGGCTATATCGACTCAGCTCGTCGCCCTGATCAAGAATATATATACTTTATGGGTCTGTGAGGCTTCCTTCAATGCGTTACACATTTCGTGACAAAAATATAATACCCTCTGCAAGGGTATAAAAACAATGTAGTACCGTACATTGTACTTTCCTATCGTTTTCTTTATATTTATACCCTTGCAGAGGGTATTCTATTTTTGTCACGAAATGTGTAACGCATTGAAGGAAGCCTCACAGACCCCATAAAGTATATATATTCTTGATCAGGGCGACGAGCTGAGTCGATATAGCCATGTCCGTCTGTCCGTCTGTCTGTCTGTTTCTATGCAAACTAGTCTCTCAGTTTTGAAGCTATCTTGATGAAACTTGGTACAGGTCCGTCTTTTGCTGCACGCAGTACATATGTCGAAACCGGCCGGATCGGATAACTATATCATATAGCTGCCAAATATACACATTATGTGTTTGATTAAGTTTTAAGCAGGCTCACCAAATTTGGTGTAAATCGGACTACTATATCATATAACTGCCATAGGAACGATCGGTTCGAAAACAGCATTTAGTATGAAAAACTTTTTTGTTTCTCAAGATATCTCAACCAAATATACACATTGTGTGTTTGATTAAGTTTTAAGCAGGCTCACCAAATTTGGTGTAAATCGGACTACTATATCATATAGTTGCCATAGGAACGATCGGTTAAAAATCAACATTTAACAAATTTTGTAAAAAATCTGTCTGCTTTAACAGGGCACTGCAAGGGTATCCAAACTTTGGCGCGCCAAAGTTAGCTTGCCCTATATTTTTTTCTGTTCTAAAGTAGGAAGATGTTCACAAAGTTTTTTCACAATTGCCTTCTTTCCGTTTTAAATAACTTGATTATATAGTTTAATACTAAAATTGACTTCTGACTTTATTGATATACGAAACTATTGCTTCTTATATTATATATATTTACTTTCTTCTTTATAAATATATATACTTGTGTTTGTTTGCTCTTTTGTCGTGCCCACGCTAAGATAGCTTAAACAAAGCACTCATCAGGCAGTTCATTCAAGTCAAATCGAATCCCGTCCAATCCGGTTTTGGTTAATCCACTTTTGTATACCTTAACAAATTAATTAAATATTTAAAAATATAACGCGTAGGCTGAAAACTGCAAAAAGGCGTTGCCGTTACCATAAAATCGTTGCCAACAAGTGATATCAAATCAAAATCTTCATTTATAAACCAAGAAATACCATATAAAGAGAACGTAAGCTGGTCCTACATATATAGAAAAGATAAATCAAGATAAATACTGCTATATGTCTACAGCTAATGTAAATATATTATATGCATAATAAAAGTAAACTCGTACCTCTTCTAGTGTTTGCTCGGTTACAATGCGATTGTCGGGCTAATGAACTCGCCATATAAATATGAAGCAATCATCCAGTCGGACAAACTTAACAACAAGAATAGCATACAATTTATACATACAAAATAGAATTTTTAAATTATGTTTTAAATTTTGGCTTAGTAAACAACACTGCAACGGATTTTTGCATGAGTTTTGATTGAGCAAAATAACATGTAACTGTATCTGAAAAATTCTTTTATTTATCTGCACTTTGACTATGGTTGATGGTCGAAGCTGGTCAAATTCCTGGAACTCAAGGAGGGACCAGCGCCAGCTACTGCCGAAATTACAGCAAATTGTTTGCTTATCATTCAGAGCACATTAAGCCGGTTTTGCTAATAAACCTGAGTAGGGCGGGAATTCTAAATACATATATATATAGTAAATATAATATGTACAAGTACTTATACATATATATTCAACTTGTAATTATGAATTGTTTTTTATGATTTGTTAAAAGTTTAAAAGAAAACCGCACCAAGAGCCAAACCGTCATAGCCTGTCTGCATGTTTGTCTGTCTGCCCTTTTTTGAACACCTAGATCTCAGTGACTATAAAAGCTAGAGACACAAAACTTGTTCTCATTTTTCTCAGTGCTGTACTGTTGTCATCTTAGTTTTAAGAAACCCTTAACTTGAAGTTTATTGCTGAGTTTTGCCCATTTTCACTTTTCTTTTTTTTGCTTATTGTTTATTGTTTTGAACGCTACGTGCTAGATATATATTTTGCACTTAACATTTTACTTATTTTTTTTTTGTGATTATTGTTTAAGTTAACTGCAACGACGAATTGCAAAAACCTCTTTAAATATTCAAGTTGCGAAGCGGTTTGATTATGATTCCTGGTGTCGGATTATAACATCCGCTGACAGCTGTTCATAAATACATAAATACACAGTATAAATATACATAGATATTTATATTTAAAAGAACAACGGACAAAAATAAATAGACGAACAAGCAGGCATTTGCTCAGTCACTCTTCTTAACTCATTTGTGTTCATTGCTTCCTCTGTTGCAGAATTTTTAACATAAATATTGCATTTTGAGAGCTTAGGCTGTTGCTTTTTTTTGTTGGTTTGGCAGGCGGATTTCAGGTGAAATCGTGCAATCAACCAGCTCAGAAACTGCTGCCTATATTGTATATACTTATTTACGAGTGTACAACGATACAAAGTATCTTTCGCAAATAGAGATACTCTGCTGTTCACACAAATTAGCAATTGGTAAAGCGTACCTGCTTACTGATTACACAGCACAGCACAGCAAGCAATTAGCCAAGTTAAATACATAATGCATTTGTCTGGGCCCCTGCTCACGCCTCGCACTTTATAGTAGACTTCATTGCTACGCAATGGTCGGCTGCATGGCTGGCCGTCTGGTCCGGCTGTCACTGTATACGTCTTAACTTCGCAAGAAATGAGGCTTAAGATGCAGCGAAGCGTTCAGTTAGTCAGCCGAGCAACCGCAGCAAATATTTTAAGCCGCACCGTGACCGATAAATCTCGAAACGATGGCGAAAAATGATTACTTCGGATTGTGGTTGCTCTGCAGATGCCACTGAAATATTATCTGAACTCTAAGTGCGGCATTTGGTAGCGCCAATATGCAGCTGATCTATGCAAGCTTAGCCTCCGATTAAAGCTAAACGAAATTGCTTGTATAATGACTATTTAGGAGTTTAATCGCTGTTCTTATACCCAATTTTCAGCAATTGGGTCAGTTTTTCAGCTATTTGGTAGTATCAAATAATCAAAGTATCTGAAACAAAACATTGACAATGTTCTCAACCAAGCTGAGTATCTACATTGTATTAAAATCAATAAGTATGTTTGTATGTTTCAAATGTCTTTATGGCCTTTAATGCAACTTGTTGTGGACTCGTTTGTTGGCATTCTGAAATCGATTGCAACTTTGAACAATGGAGCATTAAGTTGTTGGCATTATACCATGATGTACAAGTCTGGGTGAAAACCTCAAATTTATTGCTGTTACGAAAGCATAGCCTACACTAGATACATTTTGCCCTAATATATATTTTTGAATATAAAGAGATATTTGATTAAATTGAACTTCGTTTGAAATCAATTTGAAATATTCCCCGCAGCCTATTCTAAACAAAAACCAGTCGAAATGATCCCATGCAAGTGGCTTATTGTCAGCACTGGCTTCTATATGTTACCAGTTTCTCCAGCAATAGCTGCTGGCCTTGGTTACTGGTTTCTAAGCCGAGTTAAGTGTCTCGTTTCTGTAGCTTAAACATTTAAATATCTGTATGTGTGAGTGAGTATATTCAGTTATGTGCCTAATAGTGGAAATTGAAATGTCATTGTTGTCAGCTTATCGTTTGAATTCATGCCCAGCTGTAAAGTTCGCTTGCTTGCCAAAATTTTCACACTTTGCTAACACTATACATTTTTCAATGTTCTGTTTTTCTTTTAATAGTATTTTTTTTGCTGTTACTTGTTATTGTGTTTTGATTATTACCTCAAAGTTCTCTCTTACTATTTGTTTATATTTCTCTCTGAAATGTATAAAATATGAATATAAAAGTCTTTTACATCGTACCCTGCCAATTCACAGCTAATGTCTTAAGTCGTTTTAAACGCAAGCAAACAACAACAACAAATCAAATGTCCGAAGATCTGGACGAGTTGTTTCTATCGCCGATACCGGGTCCAACACCTGTCGAGCTGCAACAGTGCATCTTGTTTGGCTTCCGAAGGCGCCTCTATCCCAGCCAGATACTCGAGGAATGCCGCAGTGCGTTTGGGCCATTTGCGCCGAGTGCGCAGTATGTGGCCAAATGGTATCAGAGATTTCAAGATGGCCTCTTTACCATTGACGAGCACGATGAGGATTGGGGCGCGGGGGGTGAACAAACGCCCACCACTTGCAGAGATTGCAATGACGACGATAACGACAATGACAATGACAGTGACACATTGCCACTTGTCTTGCGAGATGTGGGGCAGCATAGTGATAAGGATATAAATAGCTATGATGATTTTAAAGATGGTGATGATGATGATAAAGATGAAGATGATAATAATGGGAACGTGATTAGTTATTGGCACGGCTACGGCTATTTGGGTGGCAAGCGCAGGTATGCAAGGATCTGCTCTAATCTTAAGTGATCTCACCTTGAAATCTAATGTTTACTAATTTCCATATCCAATATTCTCAATATTCTTCAACAGCGGAATGTCGATTAGCGGTCTTCCACCTTTACCAAAATCTCTGAGCGGTTTCAATAAGCTCCTTGGCTCCGACTCGGGGCTTTTGAGTGATGTGGAGACACAGGAGCTGCTGGAGAGCAACAACAATAACAACAACAATAATAAGGAGAATGATTGCGGCAACAAATTAGCAAATCAAAAGGGTGGTGATAGCAGAAACAACATCCAAAACGATAAACAGACCTGTAAAGAGTATGCAAACGAAAAATCAGCAACAGGAGCAACAACAACAACATCAGCATCAACAGTCACATCAGCTACAACAACGAAAGCACCAACGGTGACTTCCAATGTAAATGAAAGCGAAGATATTACAAAAGCAACACCAGCAACATCATCAACTGCAACAACAACATCGATAGCGATAACAACTGCGACATGCTCACCAGCAAAAATCAATGTAACGGGCAGCACTTTGGATGCACAGATAGCGACACTGCGAAAGGAAATGGTAAGTTGATTGCCCACCTGCGATTGGGGATATACATAAAGGCATTTCTTTCATGTAGCACGTGGCCATTGTGCTCATTTAAAAAAAACATGCCAAAACATGTTTTTTTATTTTCACAAAAGGGTAAACTTATAGCTATTGATCGACACTATAATGAGATAATTCCAAAAAGCAAGGGATTCGCTCAGGCTATATGTAGAACTCGCTAAAACGGCGAACAATTTAAACACTGATAAGCGAAACCTGTGGGAATAAATTAACGCAATTAGATTTAACCCTAACTCAGTTGTTTGTTATACCCTTGCAGAGAGTATTATAATTATGTCACGAAGTTTGTAACTCATTAACGCCTCCTTTAATGAGGAGGCGTCAGACCATAAAGTACATATACATATATATTCTTGATTAGGAGAACGAGCTTAATCGATATCAGTCTGTCTGTCTGTCTGTCTGTCAGTCTGTTCTTATGTAAACTAGTCCTCAGTTTTGAAGCTATCATGATGAAACTTGGTACAGATCTGTATTTTTGCTTTCACCCAGCCTGACCAAATTTAGTTAGAATCAGACTACTGTATCATATAGCTGCCATACGAACTGTCGGTTATAAATCAACATTTAGTAAGAACATTTTTTTGTTTCTCAAGATATCTCAACCAATCTCACAGGTTGTGTGTTTAACAAAGCTGCACACCTCAAAACTTTTTGGGGAGGCTCAGTTTGGTTGTTCGAACCATAAAGTAAGATTAAGTCTCTGTTCGCGGACCATTTAAAGGAGCCCCAGAACCCAAGGGTCGGTTTCGAGCGTTGGTTCAATATTATACATCTTTCTTTCGAACGATCGGTTGGAAATCAACATTTAACAAATTTTGTAAAAATATGACGGCTTACAGGGCACTGCAAGGGTATCCCAACTTTGGCGCGCCAAAGTTAGCTTGCGCTATATTTTTAGACCCAGTACTTTAAAAAAGTACAAATGGGTCTATTAGGTTTGTGCAAAAAAATGTGCGTAACAGGCAGAAGGAGGCGTGGCAGACCCCATAAAGTATATATATTCTTGATCAGCGTCAACAGCCGAGTCCATACAGCCATGTCCGTCTGTCTGTCGGTCTGTCTGTCCGATTTTTGAACACCTAGATCTCAGAGACTATAAGAGCTAGAGACACCAAATTTGGCATGTAGGTTCATCTATATCTTGCATTGATCAAGTTTGTTTTAGATTTTTGCCACGCCCTCCTCCGCCCCTAGAAATTGAAAAACTAAATTTTAAAGACGAATAACAAGAGAACCCTTAAAACTAGCGCCTTGTTTTTTGGCATATATAAAACTCACGATAGTCCAAACCAGTCCAGAAAATTTCATTCCAATCGGATGATAAACGCGGAAGTTATTTAACTAACAATGTTACGGGCAAAAGGAAGAAGAAACGCCAGCGACCTCTATGTTTATGAAGTGGCGCCATCTATTGAATGGTACGCAACATTGAAGAGCAATCTAGTGAACGCTTTGCACTCAAAAAGTACTGGGTCTCCTACTGTCGAGGCAAGCCCCCTAGTGTACGTATAAATTTAGATATATATTTGTATGTGCCGGCTGTCGGCACTTAAATTCCCGAAGAAATTTCACAAATCATATTGGCTGTTGAAAGCTCCCCACATCTCGGATGCACTTTTTTCATAGATATGTGGTTGTGTTGTGTAGGTGCATGCACTGTACTTGAAATCTTTTGTACTTGTTAATTTTTTACATTATATTATAACAACGTTTGTTGCATTTTGAGCGTAACTTTCTACGAAATTGTGGGCTTCGATTTGGCTGATGATGTTGGCATACATACATATATAGACAGGGCCTTTCAGAAGTTGTAGACCCACCCAGATCCGATTCTTTTTTGCACGTGATCGTCTTTCTGACCAGCTGCAGAACAACGTCTTTCATATTTGTGTTTGTAATGCGAACGTCATGGACTTCTATATAATAGGGAAAAGAAAGTTAAACCCTGCGGGTGAAAACAACTTTCGGCTAGTGGCAGAGAAGTTCATGAATATTGCTGGGCATTAAATTAGCTCACCTGACTCTAAACTTTGACATTGTCGCCCATGTAAGCTGAGATAAATGGCCATAAAGCATTTAAATGGGCATCGCGTTGGGTCAACAAGCTAAATGTAAATAAAGCTTAAATACATTAAGTCAAATTGGCAAAGTAATTCTCTTAGCATTTAAATAGCCAACAACAGAGTGCGCCTTAGATTGCCGAAAAGTAATGTGGAGGCCTTTGGCTTTTAAGTTTTTTCTGGCTCTTTGAGATGGCGATTGTAATAGATAGGTAGGAGGGCAGAGCTGACATTTAGCCACGGTGCCAAGCACTTTGTCATTCAGGCCCAATCCTCCATTTGGTGATAGGCTTTTCAAAAAATACATTCATTTGACTTGACATGATCAGGTGATGGGGGAGGGGCATCAAGCGGCGGAAGGATCAATGTCGTTCTAAGTCAGTTTTATAATTGCAATGCATCAAAAAAATAGACATTTAACTGACAGCAAGAGAAAACCCAAAAAATCGCTTTTCATATATGCTGTGCACTTTGAGATAGTGAGACAAAATACTCGTTTCGGATTGCCTTAATCAATTTAGAATTGGTCTGAATTATTAGTCCCATGAATATTTAAGAACTAAGCATCTTTTGAAATTCATGAAAATATTTTGAAACTAGCTTGGATAAGATCTTTGTGATATTTCAACTGATTTAAATTTATTAGGTGTAATATTAGAAACAGACAAGACTATTTCCTTCTGTAGCAACTTACTTGAATACATCCTTTGGAATAGTTATAATTTTTCAATAGGTTTAATAGGTTTCCAGTTTACAGCTTTCCAGCTGATACACCCAGTACGATCACGATTCGCACATGGCGCTAGTTTGTGAATTGTGACCCGTTTTGAAACTGCAGCATTTTGGTGGTAATAGTTGGTTTAGCCTGTTCGACTGGGCCTGCTGCTTGGCAAACGTTTGTTGATGTATTGCTCTTGACCAAGGCTCAGCGTTATCATAGAAGTTGTTGTCATTGACAGTTGATTTGTAATTTCTTGTTGGTTTTCTGCTGCAAATTAATAAACAATTAAAATTCGTCTGCGATTGCGCAATAGTTTCACATTTGTAATACAAATGTGGCTTGTTTTTAATTGCAAGTCTGCTGGGATTTTGGGGTTATACATTTGTTAGTCAGACAGCCTGCATCCAATCACTAAACAACCAACTGAGGCATAAGGCTTGCCAATCTAAGTCTTAACGCGGTCTAAAGTCTAGCTGGCCAAACCTTTCACATTTTGTGGCTTGCTTTGGCGACCTTTTACAAAGAACCTGTTTAATGCTCGCTTAGGCGTAGGTGTAAAACTAAAATAAAACTACAATTGTGGTGCCGCTGTGGATCAGTGTTGCACTGGTTTGTTGGCTATGAGCGGCAACGATTCGGCTTCATTTGTAGTTCCAAATAAATCTAGACTTCTGAGAAAGATCGTTTTGTTGTTGCTGAAACAGTTTTTGGCTCCGTTTTGGGCGCCAATTTTGTTGGCAAGTACATTAAGCATTTAAGCAATTTGCCAATTTGCATGCTGGTTGCGCAATACTTTTTCACATTCGCGGCTAACTTTGACGCTTTTTTCGTTTATTTTCGATTTCTATTTGGGTCATGCCTCATCTGTGGGCTGGGCTGCCATTTCGGAGATCCCATGCACGCCTCACCTCTCTTCTGGTATCTTTACAAGCATTTTTACCTGTTACCTGTTGGCCGGTACAATTAAATTACAATCGTTTCTATATGTCTTGTTACCAATTACGCTCCAGTTGTTGTTGCTGCTGTTTCAACTTATATCACGCGCTCAAAGTCAATTCGAAGTTAAAGGCAAACGCTGGACAACAGCAACGCCAACGCTTGGCCAACAATGACACAGTAATTGGTCATTGTTTTTGCCCAACCATTTGGGATACTCTATAAATGTCAGAGGTGCTATGGATTTGTAATGATGCATGTAACCAATAACTATTTCTTGTTACCTCTTTGATAAAAAAAATTACACATGATATTAAATTATAAAAAATTATTTATCGTGTTAGAGTATAAAACATGTCGTAGCATGCCCTAGGGCTATTGCATTAAAATTAAAATTTTCTCGTGGACAATTACGCCACGCACAGTGGGGTAATTTCCTCGAAACTGTAGATTAATTCACACAGGCTTAGTACGTACTGCTTTATATTTTTCCGTCATTCAGTATATGTATTTAAACTAAGAAAAATAACTTTTAGATAAAGCGTAGTGTAATTTAATTTGTTTTTAATTTTTTTTCCGTTAAAAATTATTATTAGAAAACCTGACTTTTTCCAGTTAAAAAGTCATATCTCTTGAACTAATAGATATATTCTCAAAAACTAAAAATTATTTAATAGTTAACACCTTGAGCTTAAAAATAAGTATTCCAACAGAGTGCTGCAAATACAGGGAGCTTTAATATAAAATACCAAAGATAAATTTCAAATATGAAAAAAAAGTTTAAAAAATTATGTTTTTGATTTTTTGTTTGCAGTATATCAATTTATTTACCTAAGAAATGCAATTCATTTTATATCTTGACTAACTATAACCATTTTAACACACTATTTACATAATTTAAATTTTTTGTTGAATTTTTAGAATTTGAATTATATTAAATTATTGTTTTTAAAAAATCTGACTTTTTTCAGTTAAAAAGTCGTATCTTTTGAACTAATGGATATATTCTCCAAATCTAAAAATCATGTAACAGTTAACATCTTGAGCTTTAAAATGAGTAGGGTGCTACGAATACGGGGGAGCATTAATATAAATAATCAGAAATAAATTTCCAGCTGACTAAACGCCAGACTAGGCAACAGTTGAAAAACTAATGTAGCAGTTGTTCGTAGTAGACCTGCACCATTTTTCCCTTTGAGCTTGCAACTTTGATCTCAAATATCTCGCTTATTGCTAAAAAAAAGGCACTCCCATTCTTTGCAAACATGTTCAGGAAGGCTTATAGTATTTTTTAAGAATGATCGCGGGCGGGCTTGGGCATTCACAATGAAGTGTCTACATAAAATCAAAAAAACCTACTTTTTTTTAAATTATTATGGAAAAAAAATTTTGGAACACAAAAAATGATTTTTTTTTTTATTAAAATGTACCATAAAATAGAGAAATATCCAAAGTTAAAAAGTAAAAAAAAAAAAAAATCATCCCTTGGAAAATTTTTAATATGTAGCGCCCACAAAAGGCACCAAAAACAAAAAATTGTGCCGTACGCATCAGTTAAGAACTTTGAACGTTCATTGTTCAGCCCATATAAAACCTAAAATTATAAATTAAACAGATTTTGATAGACAATTCCATCTATTTTGATGGAAATCTTATTTGAAATCTTAAAATCAGTTTTTGAATTAATCTACAGTTTTCAGAAAACTACTTCACTGTGCGACGCCTGTCGTCGGACCTAGAATAGGGGCTGTGGGCTTTGGGATTGGGTTAGTTCTCCTATGTTTTTGCAAATGTTGCGGTTGAATGATTAAAGCTTTAAGCTGTGAAATGTTGGTGGGTGTGTATCACACACATGACTATGTCTGTATATGTACTTGTGTGTAGTTTGTACTGCAATTACGTTAGTTGGCCGCTTTGACTTTCAATTGTTCAATTGTTTGGCCGGCCGCAACGGCAAAAGCAAAAAGAAATTGATACCCTTCAAAGGAACATATAGTTTTTTTTACATTGTGGTTATTATTATAATTTTTGCAATCTGTCGTTTGTTATTTTATTACCTATGTCGTTTTTATTCACCCAGTTTAATTATGAAAACTGAAAGTAACTTTTGTTGAAGGTCAGTGAAGCTGTTAATATTATTAGATTAGCTTTCAAAAATGCCATTGACAAACAATTATGCGAGTTTCAGGTTGTGGGAAATATCCAAATATTTTAATGACAGTAAACAGCATAAAGAAATTGAAATTAAAATATAAGCCAGAAGCTGTCAAAAAACAGTTGATGGTTTTCCGCATCTTTTTTGACAATAAAATGAGTTTTGTGGTATGAAGCTTTTTGGTTTGGAATCCTAACGTAACTTAGGATGAAAAAAATATAAAAATATGTTAGTCATTCGTCAGTCGATTCTTAAAAATGTTGGACTGTTTTGCTCGAGAAAGTCCTAACTTTATGCTCAATTTATTAATGTGGAGTTATTTTTTTATTAATAACATATATTTATACCCTTGCAGAGGGTATTATATTTTTGTCACGAAATGTGTAACGCATTGAAGGAAGCCTCACAGACCCCATAAAGTATATATATTCTTGATCAGGGCGACGAGCTGAGTCGATATTGCCATGTCCGTCTGTCTGTCCGTCCGTCTGTCTGTCCGTCTGTCTGTCCGTGTGTCCGTCCGTGTGTCCGTCTGTTTCTATGCAAACTAGTCTCTCAGTTTTGAAGCTATCTTGATGAAATTTGGTACAGATCCGTCTTTTTGCTACACGCAGCACATATGTCGGAGCCTACCGGATCGGATAACTATATCATATAGCTGGCATGGGAACGATCGGTTGGAAATAAACATTTAGTATGAAAAACTTTTTTGTTTCTCAAAATATCTCAACCAAATATACACATTCTGTGTTTGACTAAGTTTTAAACAGGCTGACCAAATTTGGTGTAAATCGGACTACTATATCATATAGCTGCCATAGGATCGATCGGTTCAAAATCAACAAATTTTGTAAAAAATCTGACGGCTTACACAGGGCACTGCAAGGGTATCCAAACTTTGGCGCACCAAAGTTAGCTTGCGCTATATTTTTTTACCGTGTTTTTTGCACAAAAAATTGAATTTCTTTAATTTTTATAGCATCTAACATCAAAACACTCCAATTGATTTTAGAAACTTGCATGTAAGTTTTATGACAACTCGTTACCTTTAATAAAATACTACTCTTGCTCAAATCGGCAACCGCGCATATGCTAAAATAAGCTGAGTAATCTCATACAAAATTCGAAAACAAGAATCAAATAATTCGATCTTAAAAACTATCAGAGAAAAATGTTCGTGCCCAATATATAAGGAGATGAAAAGTCGACTCCATCACCGAGTGACCACCGCACGTCCCCAAAACGTACCGTTTACCCCATCCAAATTAAACCCAGATGTCTTCTTTTCGACTGCTGCCCCGAAAACTTTACAAAAAACGTGACATTCGCAAACGCGTTAAAATCAGGACTGGAGCCTCCTGCCTCAAATATACCGTTTTCACAAGCAGCACATTTGGAACCCAACACGGCAAAGCAGTATCAACCAACGGAGCAGCAACAAAGCAATTCTGAAGCAATATTATTTAAGCTGCAGCAAAGCTTTATGGAGTTCATGGCATTTATGCGGACCACCATGCAAGATTTAATTTAGGAGTGTCCGGAATGGTTATATGGTCATATACATCGTTTCTAATCAGACGAACGCTACTGGTCCAGTCACCAAGTGACCAAGTAATGTGCGGCAAACCAACACGCATGGGGCGACTTAATTATGGTTTGGAGGCGAATTTTAAAAAATGGAGTTGATCCCTCGGTGTCAATCGATGAAATAATGCGAAAGGAACAGTAAGCATTCTGCTACAGAATCTTCCAGAAGTCATCGGGAATATGGGTCTTGCTGCTTAAAAATGCATTTTGGAGCAACACAATGACACAAAGGACACGTGCCTTTTGGTCAAAAATTGGATGTAAAAACCAAAATTCCAGTTCATGAAGTGGCCACCACAATCTCCCGATATGAATCCTATTGAAAATCTATGGATCCATGTAAAATCGAAGCTTGCGAAATATGTCGTCACTATATGTGAAATGATGGAGCTATGGGAGAGGACAAAGGACATATGGTATGCTATTCTCCCTGCAGGGAAACTAAAAAAAATTAAAAGGGCTGTGAAAACATTATAAAAAAATTATTAATAAAAATGCAGTAAGCTACATAGGAGCAAGCTCGACAGTAGGAGACCCAGTACTTTTTGAGTGAAAAGCGGTCACTAAAGATTGTTCTTCAATGTTGCGTACCATTCAATAGATGGCGCCACTTGATATACATAGTGGTCGCTTGCGTCTCTTCTTCTTCCTTTTGCCTGTAACAATGTTAGTTGAATAACTTCCGCGTTAATCAACCGATTGGAATGAAATTTTCAGGACAGGTTTGGACAATAGTGAGTATTATATATACACGGTCAAAAATCAAGGCGCTAGTTTTAAAGGTTCTCTTGTAATTCGATAAAATTTTGTTATTCAATTTCTAGGGGCGGAGGAGGGCGTCGCAAAAATCTTAAACAAACTTGACCAATGCAAGATATAGATGAACCTACATGCCAAATTTGGTGTCTCTGAGATCTAGGAACTCAAAAATCGGACAGACGGACATGGCTATATCGACTCGGCTGTTGACGCTGATCAAGAATATATATACTTTATGGGGTCTGCCACGCCTCCCTCTGCCTGCACATTTTTTTTTTGCACAAACCCATTTGTACTTTTTTAAAGTACTGGGTCTAAGAATATTTGTTTAGATTTATTGTTTATTTGCGGCTATCGCAGTGCAAAACTGCAACATTTTACTTTTTACATTTTGTTTTGGCATATTTCACCCGATTTATAAAATGGCTTCAAATTTTAAAAAAACATAGCTAACTAAATCACTAACAAAACAAGACTAAGATCGTAAGGTGGAGGCGAAAATACAGACCGTTGAAGTAAGAGCACAGAACTCGTGTTACAGTTTGTATATGGGCATTTCCGCGGTCACTCACACGACTTTCGTGAGCAAAATAAAATTTTAAATGTTAAATAAATCAAACACTATTAAATTTTTTACAATTCACCACTAATAACACTAGTTTACAAAAGAATTATCTGTGTCTCGCTCTTAGCCCAAAGTATTTTTCCCGTATAGATTTTGACCTCCTAAACATGAAAAAGTATGTTAAAATTTTTCTATGGTGTAGTTTTTGCGATATTATTTTTTTAAATTTTTTCATAGGTGACTCAGCTTCTTCGAGTATAAATCGTAAACGTGACTACCGTTTTCAACAAAATTAGCTTTTAACTAAAGGTAATGAAATTTTCTAAAACTTTTTTATTCAAAGTTTTTAAATCAGCTCGATCTTCATAATGTTTGAGCCTCTTAAAGTTGAAAAATTCAATTTATTTGCGAAAAAACACAAAAAGGGGTTCAAACCAAAATTCATAAAGTATATTTAACGCAAAATTAAAAATAAAAAAATGATGCAGACATAGAGCTGACCAAATTTGGTGTGAATCGGACTACTATATCATATAGCTGCCATAGGAACGATCGGTTCGAAAACAACATTTAGTATGGAAAACTTTTTTGTTTCTCAAAATATCTCAACCAAATATACACATTGTGTGTTTGATTAAGTTTTAAACAGGCTGACCAAATTTGGTGTAAATCGGACTACTATATCATATAGCTGCCATAGGAACGATCGGATCGAAAACAATATTTAGTATGAAAAACTTTTTTGTTTCTCAAAATATCTCAACCAAATATACACATTCTGTGTTTGACTAAGTTTTAAACAGGCTGACCAAATTTGGTGTAAATCGGACTACTATATCATATAGCTGCCATAGGATCGATCGGTTCAAAATCAACAAATTTTGTAAAAAATCTGACGGCTTACACAGGGCACTGCAAGGGTATCCAAACTTTGGCGCGCCAAAGTTAGCTTGCGCTATATTTTTCGATTGTTTTCTATTACTAGGTAGCACTTTGAGTCCGTAAGCCCACGTCTAAATATTAATTTATGTCTGAAAACTTACTTTTACGAAGCGTATTGGCGTTTGGCACTGTGCGACTTCTGGTTATTCAACAAACTCAAGAGACCGCTCTGGGGACACCATTTTGACTCGATTAAGATGAAAAGAGCCGAATCACAGAAGGTTCTGAGAAGTTATGATAACTGGAAGATTCGTTGGCATAAGTGAATTGCAAGGGGATTACAGAGAAAGGGACTTACTTTGAAGGGGATGAAATAGTACCTTTACCCCCTCCGCAACTAACTATGAGAATAAGGATCTCAATTATGGCATACAAAGTTAATGCTAGAGGCTTGAAATTTTGCTATTGCGCTAGTTAGACGAAAGTAGAATTTATGATTTTTAGAGCTTGTACTTTAAAAAAGTACAAATGGGTCTATTAAGTTTAGTGCAAAAAAAAAGTGCGTAACAGGCAGAAGTAGGCGTGGCAGACCCCATAAAGTATATATATTCTTGATCAGCATCAACAGCCGAGTCGATATAGCCATGTCCGTCTGTCCGTCTGTCTGTCCCTTTGATAAGAGCTAGAGCCAAAAAAATTTGGCATGTAGGTTCGTCGATATCTTGCATTGATCAAGATTGTTTAAGAATTTTGCCACGCCCCTCTCCGCCCCCGTAAATTTGAAACAAAATTTCAAAGTCGAATAACGAAAGCATCTTAACTGCTAGTGATATGATTTTTGGCACACATGATAAACTTTATAGTCTTATCCGGATCGGATAATAAACGGATAGTATACGGCTGATTGAAATTTCGAAAATATGAACACCTAGATCTCAGAGACTAGTAACAGCTAGAGACACCAAATTTGGTATGTAGGTTCATCTATATCTCCCATTGATCAAGTTTGTTTTAGATTTTCGCCACGCCCCTATCCGCCCCCGGAAATTGAAATACAAAATTTCGATGTAGAATTGAAAGAGCCCCTTTAATGTTAGCGACTTGATTATTGGTACATGTAATATACACTATATTCCAAACCTGTCCAAAAAATTTCCAATCGGATGATAAACGCGGAAGTTATTCAACTAACAATGTTACGGGCAAAAGGAAGAAGAAACGCCAGCGACCTCTGTGTTTATTAACTTATCTTCCTAGTGGCGCCATCTATTAAATTGTACGCAACATTGAAGAGCAATCTATAGTGAACGCTTTGCACTCAAAAAGTACTGGGTCTCCTACTGTCGATCTTGCTCCACTGTAGCTTACTGCATTTTTTAACTACAAAATTATGATTTTTAGACCCAGTTCCTTAAAAAAGTACAAATGGGTCTAAATCGTTTTCCCAAAAAAAAGTGCGTTACAGGCAGAAGGAGGCGTGCCAGACCCCATATATATATATAAAATCATGATCAGCATCAAGTCCGTCTGTCTATCTGTCTGTCTGTCCCTTTTTGTGTCGCCTAGATCTCAGAGACCATAAGACCTAGAGACACCAAATTTTTTAGGAAGAAGAAGATCTCTAGCGATGTCTGTGTTTATCAACTTATATCTTTGTTATGGCGCCTTCTATTGAAATTTCTTGTTGCCAACATTAAAGAACAATGTGTAGTGAACGCTTTGTACTTAAAAATCACAGGGTCTCCTACTGTCGAGCTTGCTCCCCGTAGCTTACTGCATTTTTTTATTTTTTATTCTATCTTAAGTGTTACAATCAAAATTTGAATAAATGCCAAAATATCTGACATTGTGGCAATGCACCCAACAAATAGGTGTAAGGTAGACATAACTTCCTTTGTATTTTAGAAGCTTAACGAATTAAAATTAAATCTTACTTCTTAATATGTTATGCAGAATTATTCTTGTCTTGTTCTAAGAACAAATTTTGTAAGATAAATATTATTAATTTAAGAAGCTGGTTTTTTTCTCAGTGCACTTTAATCTTTTTTTCAACGACGTTTTCATTAACCTGTACTTTATTAACCACCTTTCTTTAAAAAGGCACCTTCCTGTGCGTTAGTCTCAACCGATTCTCCTGCGAGGAGGTCAACGTTCCCCTTCAGTTCTTCGTGTTTGTGTTTTGTGTGGCATGCATCATGCAAAAATCAGCGAATGGAACTAATGTCAGACTCGGTTCAAGTCCGGCTGCGATTATATCATAACAAAGCCGACACACATGGCAAGAGTCCAGATCCATTTTGTGGCAACATTTTGGAAGCAGTTGCCGCCTTTGTTGCATGCATAATTAATAACGATGTTATTGGGACACTGACATTGGCACAGAGTCTGAATTAAAGCAAGCCCCAGCGGGTGGACGCAATCGGGGTTGACTCAACTTTATCGACTTTCGTTGCTGTTGTTGTATCTGTTGCATTTGGTTGGTGTTGCGACTGTCATGGAACCCGCTAATGATCAATGCGGGCGCCCAGTCACGGACTGTCTGGCTGCCATGCACCTGCAAAAATAAACCATAGAATTTCTGCTCTATAAATAAAGCGTATTAATGTAAATGCCCTTTGCAGAATGAGGAATTGCTAGCCATTTAAACGGGGAAGTTCTTTTAGCTCTGTACAAAATTAGCCTTTCGAAGACACACTCATAGCTGCTTGTGTATGTGTGTAGAATTCGCATGTAGAATTCCTGCCCTTTTACACAGGAAACTCACGACAGCAACATAAAAGGAAACAAATTAAAGCGAAAGTCTTCTGTAAACTGTTGAAGAAATGTGCAACTATAATTTGTCACTGCATTGTTGTTATTATGTCATTTTACGCTCAGTACGATTGTTAATAATTGTACGGCAAGTCGCCTCCGAGTTTTGAGTGTTAAGTGTTGGAGACGAAGTTAATTGAGGCAACGTCCAAAAACGTTGGCCAGGAAACAGGTTGCAAGTAGATTGCAGCTATCTTGGCTTACATTCGACATTGGACATTGGTGTTATTTTTTAAACCCTTTGCTTAAAAAAAACCAAAAGCGTATAAGTGTAAAAAAATACAGTAAGCTACAGTGGAGCAAGCTCGACAGTAGGAGACCCAGTACTTTTTGAGTGCAAACCGTTCACTATTGATTGTTCTTCAATAATGCGTACCAAACAATAGATGGCGCCACTACGAAGTTAATAAACACAGAGGTCGCTAACGTCTCTTCTTCTTCCTTTTGCCTGTAACATTGTTAGTTGAATAACTTCCGCGTTTATCATCCGATTGGAATGAAATTTTCTGGACAGGTTTGGACTATAGTGTATATTATATATACCAATAATGAAGTCGCTAACATTAAAGGGGCTCCTTCAGTTCGACTTCGAAATTTTGTATTTCAATTTCCGGGGGCGGAGGGGGGCGTGGCAAAAATCTAAAACAAACTTGATCAATGGGAGATATATATGAACCTACATACCAAATTTGATGTCTCTAGCTGTTATAGTCTCTGAGATCTAGGTGTTCATATTTTCGAAATTTCGATCAGCCGTATACTATCCGTTTATTATCCGATCCGGATAAAACTTTCAGGACAGGATTGGACTATAAAGTTTATCATGTGTGAAAAAAATCATATCGCTAGCATTAAAGGTGCTTTCGTTATTCGACTTTGAAATTTTGTTTCAAATTTACGTGGGCGGAGGGGGGCGTGGCAAAATTCTAAAACAAACTTCATCAATGCAATATATAGATGAACCTTCATGCCAAATTTGGTGGCTCTAGCTCTTATAGTCTCTGAGATATAGGTGTTCAAAAAAGGGACAGACAGACGGACAGACGGACAGACAGACAGACGGACAGACGGACATGGCTATATCGACTCGGCTGTTGATGCTGATCAAGAATATATATACTTTATGGGGTCTGCCACGCCTCCTTCTGCCTGTTACGCACATTTGCACAAACGTAATGGACCCATTTGTACTTTTTTAAAGTACTGGGTCTAAAAAAGAATATGTTAGAGTTAGAGGTACCAAACTTGGAATTTAGGTTCCTCTATAGAAATAAGTGTGTTTTAAAATTTGGTCATGCCAATTCCGCCTCCGCTAACAGAAATAATTTTTAAATTTCGTATTAGAACCGCACGTTTAAAAGTACCGGCTTGCATTTTTGTTTATATGATACTAGGGGGTTTGCCCCCTGCTCGCTTCGCTCGCCAACTCCCGGCTCGCTACGCTTGCTGCATTCTCGTATATACTATAATCTGGGTATGTCATGTTCAATTTATCTCGATTGGAAAACAAACTCTTAAGTTATTCAACGAACTATTTTGAACATCGCGCTGGCTCATGCCAAAGGAAGAAGATGAGGCGATGATCAACCAACCTCACAGATTTTGTGATTGGTATAGCCTTATACATCCTGGCAAATTTGGTTTGAATCGGACTACTATATCATGAACCTGTCATAGGACGAAATTTGAATGCAGGTTCTGAGAGGGTATACAACTTTTGGTGCGCCAATTAAAGCTTTCGTTATATTATTTGTTATACTTGCACTCGAAATGTCTGACTTATGCGTCGCAACTTAGCCCACTTCTTGTGCAGCTGGGTGTGAAATTCACGTTTAAATTTATTTCTGTCTTCTTCATCGTGTTTTTATTTTTTGCTGAACATAAAAAAAAATGCAGTAAGCCACAGTACAGCAAGCTCAACAGTAAGAGACCCTGTACTTATAGCAAAGAGCCAAAATTGGTAATATGCGAAATGGTGAAATTGACGAAAATCACCGATTAAAAGATCTTCAATGTTGTGTACCAGGAATTTCAATATATGGCGTCACTACGAAGATATCAGTTGATTTGCCTTTTGCACGTAACATTGTTAATTGAATAACTTCTGTGTTTATCACCCGATTTGAATCAAATTTTCAGGACAGATTCGGATAATAGTGTATAATATGTGTTTATTAAAGGCATTAAAGGTGCTCTTGTAATTAGACTTTGAAATTTTAATTTTCGAATACTAGAGGCGGAATGGCAAAATTTTAAAACAAACTCGATCAATGCAAGATAAAGATGAATGTACATGCCAAATATGTGTTCAAAAAAGGGACGGACAGACAGAAGGACAAACGGACATGGCTATATCAAAATTTCGAAGTCGAACTGAAGGAGCCCTTTAATGTTAGGGTTCTTTATGGTCCAAACCTGTCCAGAAAATTTCATTCCAATCGGATGATAAACACGGAAGTTATTCAACTAACAATGTTAAAGGCAAAAGGAAGAAGAAGAGACGTTAGCGACCTCTGTGTTTATTAACTTCGTAGTGGCGCCATCTATTGTTTGATACGCATTATTGAAGAACAATCAATAGTGAACGGTTTGCACTCAAAAAGTACTGGGTCTCCTACTGTCGAGCTTGCTCCACTGTAGCTTACTGCATTTTTTTATATATTTTTATACCCTTGCAGAGGGTATTATAATTTTGTCACAAAAGCATTGAAGGAAGCCTCACAGACCCCATAAAGTATATATATTCTTGATCAGGGCGACGAGCTAAGTCGATATGTCATGTCCGTCTGTCCGTCGGTCCGTCTTCCGTCTGTTTTTATGCAAACTAGTCTCTCAGTTTTGAAGCTATCTTGATGAAACTTAGTACAGGTCCGTCTTTAAATATATCATTTAGTTGCCATAGGAATGATCGGTTCGAAAACAACATTTAGTATGAAAAACTTTTTTGTTTCTCAAAATATCTCAATTAAATTTACACATTGTGTGTTTGATTAAGTTTTAAACAGGCTGGTGTAAATCGGACTACTTTATCATATAGCTGCCATAGGAACGATCGGTTCGAAATCAACATTTAACAAATTTTGTAAAAAATCTGACGGCTTACACAGGGCACTGCAAGAGTATCCAAACTTTGCCGCGCCAAAGTTAGTTTGCGCTATATTTGTTATACATTTTTGCTTACGACTATGCCCCTGGACGATTGCCTTGCTCTTTTGTGTATGTCTATAATTCACATTTTAAATTGCGCAGCAATAAGCCGGCAACTGGTGTGATTTGTAATGGTTATTTTTGAGCTGTTATTCCGATAAATGTTATTTTATTGTCAGATTTATAAATGCTTTTTGCCCATTATTTAATTTGATTTATTTTTTTGCTAAATGCCAGCAATGCCAGCCGACGCGTCGACGATTCTATAAAATCTTAAAATTGGCGTTCGGCTTCAAGTTTTGTTTAAAGTTTAAGGCTTGCGATTCATTTTTTTTGTCAAAAGAATCGCGTAGAGTGAAGTTTCAGTTGGCTAATTGAAAAGCTCAAAGAGTCGATTGAGGGATGCAAACAATAGGGGCCCTCTTGGGGCCATGGCTAATTATGTGCGAGTCACTGAAGCCAAGTTCCGTTGGGGCTAAAACATATCGAAATAAACGTCATGGCGCAGCGAGCTTATAATATACATTATGGTTATAATATGCAAATTGTCTTGCGGGTGCAACGTGGCTCATTTGCGGGGTGTGTCACAGTCCGAGCACTTCAAACACGTACAAATATATAAATATAAAATGTAAATAAGTTTATATAGTATATAAATATATATTGGTATGTACACAGCAGATCGAGACGAAAGCGTGCCTCACCACGTTAAAATTACGTATAAAATTAATAAAAATGTATGACAAATGAAATACGCCACGAATTTAGATAGGGGTGGAGAAGGAAAAAAGAGGGCATTTCCTTTTCATTCGACTGAAATGTAATTTTGCCCAGGCTAATAAACATACAAATAAACATTTGTAAGGCTTGCAATCAAAAAAGAGTCAAAACAGACTTCCAGTCAAGCAGGAGTCTGCGTCAAGACTGTCATTACCTGCAAGTGAAAGTTCAACTTCGGCTACAGCATCAGCTTCAACTCCAACTTCAGCTCCGATTCCAGATTCAGCCCGTGGCTTGGCTTGCGTTGACAGTTGCACACAAATTACAAAAATTAGCGCTCACATGTGACAAGCTACTGCGCCTCCTTAATCTTCACAATCTTCTCCGGCAAAACCTCCTCCAACTACAAAATATCTTCAGTCTCGGCTCTTAAACTAAGATGCGATTGTCTTTTGGCTAAAGTTGTTTGTTTGGGTAACGGCCGCGCTTCTGGGGCTCATTTGTGCAATTAGAAAATGGAAAATGCCAAATGGGGGCATGCAACGACAGCACAACGGCAACAACAAAAACAGCAACAACTACAATTGCAGCTTACTCTATGGGGGCTTACATATGTACATGAGTCTGTAGATTAACTTACTCACAGCACAGCACTTAATTTACCCTGGTATTCGAAAAGTGCAGAGAGTGGGGAGCAGCCCAAAGCTAAATCGGTTTGCCAATGTTTTGCAATAAAAGTTTATTTTTACCTCAAACGCAACAACATCTACAACTGCAACTACAACACTAAGAAATGCTTTAGTTAAATCACAAAGGTATTGTGACAAATCTGCGATATATATGACAGCTCACCAATTGTTTGATCTCTCTCTTTCTTCTGTTATGGAATATATTTTTCAATTGCCGGAAACTGCATGAAGCAAATGAATGGATTGAATCAAGAAGATATTCAGGATCTTTGCTCTAGATTGGCTTTTGCAACCTATACGTAAAAAAGTATAAAAGGTCAATTAAGTTCGTCAAAAAAAATATATCGGTCAGTCGGAATGGCCCGACAGTAAAATACCCTGTGTAAGTAAAGGGCGATGTTAAATTCCATATGCATGCAAACAGAGTTAACCTGCACACGTCTACACATACATACATACATACATATATATATATGTATGTAGCCATATTAGAACACATACACACACGTACGCACCAAGCATTAGCGTCACTATATAGAATAATTGTCTTCAAATATCTTCCGTGTTTATTATCCGACGGCGATCAAATTTTGACGGTGGTGTTCATGCCGAACCTCAAATCACCAGCTTAATCATTTTCAGAGTTATGTTTTTTCGCGAATTGTGGGAGAAATTTGAAATTACCGATCGGTCCGGACATTTCTAATCATCGTGCCAATCTCAAGTCTCTAGCTGTAAAATTGCTTTAGCTACATCGTTTTTTTTTATTCGTTGGCGAAGTGGGCGTGGCATTCAAAATTTGAAATAAACTTGTTCTGCGTGCAAATATAAGAAGTCTTCGGACCAAATTTGGTATCTCTAGGTCTGATATGGGGTCTATGAAGCCTAATAATAAGCTTTAAAGCAGGGAATGAAACCGTAACCGAAACCGTTAACCGAAATTAACCGTTTTAAATGTAGTACCGTAACCGGTTCCGGAACCGAATTAAATTATTTTTCAAGAACCGAAACGCTGGTACCGGTATGGTTTCGGTACATTTTAAAATTTTGTTTGTTATTTTTGTAAGACTTACCATGCTAAAATGAATGCATTTGTACGTTTATAAATACACATATATTTGTTGATAAAATTCGATTTTCTTTACATTTTTAAATTTTTAAAAATTACTTTGCTGTACCGGTATGGACCGATACGATAACCGGAACCGAAAGGACAAAACCGAAATAGAACCTTTTACCGAAATACTCGTTTCGGTACGTACCGGAACCGGAACCGGAACCGAAATTCGTTTCGGTTTCATTCCCTGCTTTAAAGTGATAATTTTTGATTATATTTGATTATTTCTGATTGTTTTTTAATAATTGTGGTAATTTAAAATTATTTCTGATTTTTTGAAATCAAAATCATTATATAATCATACATTTTTTACCAGCCAACTATATAATCACTACGACTATTTCCAAAGAAATTTTATTGTTTAGAAATTCTAATCGAAATTTAACGGGTATTTCTAAATCTTTGTATGGAACATCTTTGTTCTCGTTATTTGACTTATAAAACTTCTAACTCTGCGTTATTGACATAAAAAGTAATTTTAATAGGGCGATTCCTGCAACTGCTTTGCTTTTTATTTGCTTAAAATGTTCTTATTTTTAAGCAAATCATAATCAGTTGTAGGAACGGCCCGTTTTCCACACAGATTTGATTTTGCTTTCGGAAAACATCTGTCAGTCTGGCCGGATAATCAAATCAAAAGCAAAAAATGCAGTAAGCTACAGTGGAGCAAGCTCGACAGTAGGAGACCCAGTACTTTGCGAGTGCAAAGCGTTCACTATTGATTGCTCTTCAATAATGCGTACCAAACAATAGATGACGAAGTTAATAAACACAGAGGTCGCTAGCGTCTCTTCTTCTTCCTTTGCCCGTAACATTGTTAGTTAAATAACTTCCGCGCTTATCATCCGTTTGGAATGAAATTTTCAGGACAGGTTTGGACTATAGTGTATATTATATGTACCAATAATCAAGGTGCTAGTCTTAAAGGGGCTCTTGTAATTCGACTTCGAAATTTTGTTTTTCAATTTCTAGAGAGATATAGATAAACCTACATACCAAATTTGGTGTCTCTAGCTTTTATAGTCTCTAAGATCTAGGTGTTCATATTTTCGAAATTTTGATAAGCCGTATACTATCCGTTTATTATCCGATCCGGATAAAACTTTCAGGACAGGATTGAATTATAAAGTTTATCATGTATGCCAAAAATCATACCGCTAGCATTAAAGGTGCTTTCGTTATTCGACTTTGAAATTTTGTTTCAAATTTACAGGGGCGGAGGGGGCGTGGCAAAATTCTAAAACAAACTTGATCAATGCAATTTATAGTTTAAAATTTTATAATTTGCTTAAAATTTGATTATTTCAATACAAAGTGTGTAGTGTTGCTCAGAACAAATGTGGAACATTTTACAGCACTATTTGCTTAAACGAAATCAGCTCTGAGGATGATTATTTTTAGACCCAGTACTTTAAAAAAGTACAAATGGGTCTATTAAGTTTGTGCAAAAAAAATGTGCGTAACAGGCAGAAGGAGGCGTGGCAGACCCCATAAAGTATATATATTCTTGATCAGCATCAACAGCCGAGTCGATATAGCCATGTCTGTCTGTCCGTCTGTCCGTCTGTCTGTCCCTTTTTTGAACACCTATATCTCAGAGACTATAACAGCTAGAGACAAAAATTTGGTATGTAGGTTCATATATATCTCCCATTGATCAAGTTTGTTTTAGGTTTTTGCCACGCCCCCCTCCGCCCCCGGAAATTGAAATACAAAATTTCGAAGTCGAACTGAAGGAGCCCCTTTAATGTTAGCGACTTCATTATTGGTATATATAATATACACTATGGTCCAAACCTGTCCAGAAAATTTCATTCCAATCGAATGATAAACACGGAAGTTATTCAACTAACAACGACCACTGTGTTTATTAACTTCGTAGTGGCGCCATCTATTGTTTGGTACGCATTATTGAAGAACAATCAATAGTAAACGGTTTGCACTCAAAAAGTACTGGGTCTCCTACTGTCGAGCTTGCTCCACTGTAGCTTACTGTATTTTTCAATATAATATATAATATACTCCTAGTTAACTTTAGTTATACTAAGTTTAGTTAATACTCACTCATTATTGTATTTTTATACCCTTGCAGACGATATTATAATTTTGTGACGAAGTTTGTAACGAATTGAAGGAGATGTTGCAGACCCCATAAAGTATATATATTCTTGAACAGGGCGACGACCTGAGTCGGTATAGCCATGTCTATCTGTCCGTCTCTTTCTATGCAAACTAGTTTCTGAATTTTTAAGCTATCTTGATGAAACTTGGTACGCCTGCACGCAGTACACATGTCGGAACCGCCCGGATCGGATCACTTTATCATATAGCTGCTATAGGAACGACCTGTTCGAAATCAAAATTAGGATGAAAAACTTTTTTGTTTTTTAAGATATCTTAACCAATCTCACATATGTGTGTTTGGTATAGTTTCAAACAGCCAGGCCAAATTTGGGGCAAGTATGACTACTATATCATATAGCTGCCACAGGAACGATCGGTTCCAAATCAACATCTAACAAATTTTTGAAAAGAATAAGACAGCCTTTGTAGGGCACTTCAAGCGTATCCAAACTTTGGACGCCAAAGTTAGCTTGCGCTGCACTATAATTATTATTATTTTTTTTTGTGTACAGAATAAAATAATTTTACCAAAACTCTCTATAACGTTTAAGATATTGTGACACATGTGAAGAGAACTTGGTATTGTCTTATTACTACAATATTTAATTGCCTTCATATAGCCATGCTCTATAGTATCGAGATGTTCGCACTCTTTAAAAATCTGTTTACTGCTGGAAAAACTATCAACACCTTGAGCAGACAGATATTTTAATGAGCTGCACATTGAGTTAAGGCCGCTGCTGCAGCCCGTAAAAACAGCATCTAAAACTGCATCGTTGACTATAGAAATAGTTTCTGTTCGTTTTTGGGAACACTAATGTACATATATGTTTTTGTTTGTTTCTCTGTCAGTTTTGTTTGTTTGGCTTATCAATCAGTGCGGAATCAGACACAATTGTTGCGCAATTTTGCATTGCAGACAAAAACTAAACAACCAAAAGTTGTATAGGCAGTTTGCTTATGGCTCTATAGCAGCTTTTGGCTACCGTTTTGGCCAAGCAACTTTTATGTTGTAGTTGCAATTGAGGCAGTAGTAGGATTTATTGTATTTGTTTTTGTGGCAGTGCGTGTGGATTTCAAACTATGTTTTAATGCCACTAGAGTGCACTATGCAAGACTTTTAAAAACAAGAGATGAATAATGTGTGAAACGATACAGTAAAAATATCGATAAATAGTCAATACGATCCCAAGCGGGAAAGAAAGGGATGTGAATAAAAGATCATATACTTCTATCGCTGACATTTTATCGAAGCGTACGTGCCGAATTGTTGGTATATAGTGGAGTCAATTGGACTCCTTTGCTTTGGTCTGATTTTCGCAAAATATGAATGACCATTGAATGGCGTTAAAAGAAAGCAAGTAAATTGCAATAAATATGTAAGTTTCTAAATATACTCGCTTCTATAAGAAGGGGGCGCCAAGTGGAGAAAAATTCTAAAGTTGACAATGTTCTGGGCACGTCAAAATGTCGCCAACGACTGTGTATGTTGCATGGAATCTACATATATCTGTAGCTGTGTATCTTTATATCTGTGCCGTTGGCGCTAAAGTTGAAAGGCGTGACTGTTTTGTCTTGTCGTCAACTTGCAATGCAAATGCCAAAAAGTTGTCGTTGTTTGCTGCAAAATTAATTTATAGCAAGAGCAACAACAAATTCTGTTAAAATAAATGTTGCTGTGACTAGACTGTGACAATGGCTGCAACATTTGGCCAGCTTATCTCTAGGGAGGCGCTTCCGCATTTGTAGCGCATTCTCAGCGGTCACTAAAGTTCATGTTGCTACAAAGCACAATTGTTTGAAGTGCAGCCAACGCCTCAAGGCATCCCATTCCTCCCCAGTGCTCTCTCATTTCTCTCTCTCTCTCTCTCTCTTTATCTTTCTCTTTCTCTGGCTAAAGATAGACACATGCATAATGCATTCATATAACAACTTGGCCGCATGTGCCGTGTTGTCATTGGTTTATTGCCATTGCCTTTGCATTCATGAAATACACGTACTTGAAGGGTTTCTCTCCTCTCTCGTCGCATTGTCGCATAGTATTGTGTTCTTTCCAGCATTTCCAAGCGCTTGGGACTTATTAAATTTTAAGGATTATCGATGGCAATTTACGACACTCGAGCGAAAGTTGTTAAGAGGCTAATGTCGCCATATGTTGGGCTTAATTACACTCAATGCAGTTGCCACTGATTGCATAGAGTAATCAACACAGACCCTACATCTTAGGGCCGCGTGCCAACTGCCTTTTGGTTGCGTAAAAACTTCAAGAACGTTCGCTTTAAAAACACATTAGGCGATTTTATGACGGGGCACTGTCAGCGTTGAGATGCTCAGGTATCCCAAATGATTTGCAATTTACGATCTACAACTTATGTATTTCTATCTATGAAGTTCATGGTGCTTATATAAATATAGATAACTGTGCCACTTCCTCAAACGGTTGATACAGGCTCTTTGAACTGTTAATCATTCTTCACTTTTTACAGATCTCGTAAAATAGAAATTGTGGTTGTAAATAAGAAATGTAAGGGAAATGTAAGTGTTCTTTTAAAAAATATCGCTCTTACATCTACAATAAAATAAGGTTAACTTTGGCCAATTAAATAAATTTTGATATATCAGTTTTCTTAAAAAAAAATGTATTACAAGTCTTCAGCAATGTGCCCCCATCACCGTTTTTCAATGTCAGACAAAGATGGCGCTAATTAGGTAAACTAATAAGCAAATTTGCAGTATTTTGTTAATTACAAAATAGAGAAAATAGGTGCATTGCGATGGCTGACTGACATTGGGCGAGTAACAGCTTACAACTCTTGCCCACATCATAACATGCAAAATGATGCAGCTTTGTATTATGCATACGCCAAGTAGGCACAAAATTCATTCTGTGAAGCTAAGCATAGTTATATTAGCTTTTGTACCGTTCCGTAACAGTACATTGAGCGTGTTTTTAATGTTCTTATTGTGGTTACGACTTTGCAACATTTCATCATAATGTTGCGAAGCCGCAGAACTTCGTTCCTACGAGTACCAGTTAAGCTCGGCTACGGCTTGATCTCTCCGCAAACAGATCTAACAGTCTCGAACTGCGTTCCTTTGAGACGTTGAATGCGACTCGGCTGGAATATTGTATTTTAACATTATTCTCTACTTTTTTGGCTGCACTTTGGCTTGGGACTTTCCATCGATTGGTAAAGGCCACGTGGAGGGCTTTTTTAGTTGGTCTAAGTAATGCGGAAATATCTTTCATCCTCTAATCGTATTTCTCGTATATTGTAGGCGTGTAAACGGTGCCAGTGCCAGTTCCAATGGCAGATGTTGTAGTTGCGGGTGACAATGGCGAAACCTGCTCCACTTGTCTACTCTGTTCTTAATGCAAATTAAGCTTTAATTACCCATTACAGGCGAGCACTGCAGTAAGTTGGGTTGTAGGCCAACGAGGAAATCGCCATAGCAACAATCGGTTCAAAAACAGCATCAAATTTTTTGTTTCTTGAGCATGATCTCAACGAAAGTCAAAGATTTCGCGCTCGGTGACTGAGCTATTTGAGCCTGAACTCAAATTTTGTGCAACTCGGGTACAGGGTCTCAAAAGCACGTCAATGCTAATGCTAAAATAATTATTCATGAGACGCTAGCACTACAACGCATTGTAGTAGCGACATCTGTGTTTATCGGCTGATATCTTTGTGGTGGCGCCATCTATTGAAATTTCTGGGACGCAACATTGGCGACTTTTTATACCCAGTACTTTAAAAAAGTACAAATGGGTCTATTAAGTTTGTCCAAAAAACAGGCAGAAGGAGGCGTGGCAGACCCCATAAATCAGCATCAACAGCCGAGTCGATATAGCCATGTCCGTCTGTCTGTCTGTCTGTCTGTCCCTTGTTGTGTCGCCTAGATCTCGGAGACTATAAGAGCTAGGACAACCGCACATAGCATTTAGGTTCATCTATATCTCCCATTCGATCAAGTTCGTTTGAGAGGTTTTGTCACGCACTTTCCGCCCCGGAAATTGAAATTCAAAATTTTAAAGTCGAATTACAAGAATTACTAGCCTTGGTTTTCGGTACATATAATATAACAACTCTTAGTCCAAACCTTTCCTGCAAATTTCATTTAAAATCGGATAATAAACGCGGGAAGTTATTCAACTAACAAATGTTACGTTCAAAAGGAAGAAGAAGAGACTCTAGCGACCTCTGTGTTTATTAACTTATCTCTGCGTAGTGGCGCCATCCATTGAATGGTACGCAACATTGATGAACAGTCTATAGTGAACGGTTTGCACTCAAAAAGTACTGTCGTCCTCCACGGTCGAGCAGGCTCTACTGTAGGCTCAGCAGCATTTTTGCTCTTTCCCTTAAGCTTTTCCGACTCGTCGAGCTTGCTCCACTTGTAGCTTAATGCATTTCTAACTTTATAAAAATAGTAAATTGCATCCAATAACAACAATTTATTGAAGCCAATTGATCGATAGACATCAGATAAAATCGGTAAATACAAGTACTTTTAGGACTACTGCAATCTTTTACAATGTAGTTTAAGGCTTAGTGATTATTGATTTCATAAATTTTTGGTAAATACTTAGATGACTTCGGGACCAATGCATGGGGTGCTTGGAGGCAGTTTTGAATATGTTAGGATATCATATGCTGCGTGACACGCAGTGCCATTCACCAATTGGCAGCTGCGGTAGCTACAGCTCATGGATATCAGACTCGTCCAGCTGAGAGGTAAGTAGATGGGGCGGATTGTCAAATTAATTGGAGACACCAAGTGGCCGAGTGGCGAGCGTTTGCAGGTTTTGAGCGGATTTACTTAATGACGCTATGTGGCAGTTGACAGAAAGTCGGTGCTGTTTTTCTTTTTGCACACAAGATAGTGGCGGCGATATTAATTGACAAATGAGATTTTCCGACTCTGACAGCGACCGGGGAACTTTCATTTTATCCACAAGCATCTTGTTGTCAGTCATTCGGGAACTTAAGTCTCATGCCCACGAATGCAGGCCAAGGCAATATGCATACTTACTCCGCATTTTAGATGGATCGTTCAAGCTCCGAAGTGCAGCTGGAGCCAAAGATCAGCCGATAACGCCAACAGTCTGGCGCTATCTCAATGGCCAAACTCTTCAATAAGTTACTGGGACGCTATAAATGCGGCTTGCAAATGCACGACGTACGCTTTATGTAGACCAAGAGCCAAGCTAGGTTAAAATTTCAGCTGACTACATCCCCCAACTTGTGTTGGGTGATGAGTCACGTAATCTTGGGCCGCCGAATCGTTATATGGGCATTTCCAGTGAAAAAAAAACAACCAAGAGCCCAAAAAGTACCGAAGATCTTGCTGTTTTTCATTATATATTATTTAGAAATATTGAAATTTTGTATTTTTGGGTTAAAATAGTGAATAAAAAGTTCATATGTAAAAAATAATTGTAACCGAAGTTGAGTTTGTAAGTATCTTGCACTGGGTACGTTTTATAGGCTTATTTCGTTAAAATATATTTACTACATTTAGAGTCCTCTTACCGTAGAGCTTCTCTTCTTTAATTGTACTTAGATAAGTGAAGTTATGGTAAAAAGAACAAAGAGAGACAACAGAGCACGAATTAACGGTATTTGTGCTAATCTTTAATCTGATCTTCTTTTGTCGCGTGAGTGACCGAAAAACAGCATAAGTCGTCAAAACTTTTGCATTTATTGATAAGAGTGGACGCAAATTTGTAGTTTATGTGAGATTGGTTCAACAATCATTAAAAAAAAATTAAATAAAATATTTTTCAAATAATTTATTTTTTATTCATTGCGAAAGTTTGTCGCGTGAGTGACCGTAAGTGAAATCCCTTCTAAAAAAATTATTTTTGCTTAGTTATTGTTAGCTTTTAATAATTAAAATTTAGATGGACCAACAACAAATTAATAAAAAAAATGAAAAGCAAATGCGGTACATGGGCAAAATAAAAAATAACCCTCAAAAACTGTTGGAATATAGAGAAAAACAAAGAGAATTGTCCCGAAAGTACAGAATAAAATTGCGAGAGAATCCAATAGAAGTCGATAGCAAGTTAAAAAGAAAGAGAGAATATGATAGATCGAGAGTAAAATTGATTCGAGCTAATCGGCAAGTGGAGAACAAAAAAAGTGATAAGCATTGGAGCAAGCAATCTCTTGGAAAGGCCGTAAAGAAGGCAGAAAGGGCTCTGCCAAAAAATGCAGAAAGGCGAAAAATTGTTCTTGATGTATTAAATAAAAAATACTACGAAGACAAAAATATCATTGCTGCACAAGAGACAAGATGTAATCAAAATCAATTGGATGTTGCCAAAAAGTTTTATTTAAAAGATGAAATATCCGTCCAAGCTGCTGAGAGGAAAAAAACAATTATTGTCGATGGCCAAATAGTTGCCAGACGATACATGCTTATGACAATAGCAGAAGCTTTTGAATTATATAAAACCGAGATTGGTACAAGTGCCATAGGCAAAACCATATTCTACCAACAGCGTCCAAGGCATATCGAGCTCTCAAGTAAGATGCCTTATAATATGTGCGTATGCATGTATCATGCTAATTTTGCATTTCTGCTAGAAAGTTGCTCTACTGTCTTTAAATATTTTTCAAGCGATTTTGAAAGCTTTCTAAGAACAGTGTGCTGCAATATTGAGGGTGAAGAATGCATGACAGGCAATTGTCAAAATTGTGTTCATGACATTAAACATGAATTTGTTCCCTTCAATATATTGGAAATTCTTGGAAGAATGTGTGAATTGGCAGAATTAGCGTAAGGTTGATGGACAAATGGTCTTAACCAAAACTTTAGCTCCCCTACATATCCTCTTAAATGAACTGCAGGCGGAGTTACCTATCTTTAAGGAACACTTTTTTGTTAAACGTTGTCATCAGAAATATTTTGAAGACGTCAAAAGCCAAACTACAACCAATTGAAATTGTATTGCAAATAGATTTCGCGGGAAAACTACAGAATTACCTGCAATGCCAAAATGAAATTTAAAGTGCACATTTTAAATTTATAAACAAGTTACCATTTTTACATGTGTGGCATGGATTGCAAGGTAGTACGAAGTCATATGCTTTAATAAGCGAAAATTTAAATCACGAGAAAAATGCGGTCTTCACTTTTATCTCCAAAATTATGGACATGATGAAAATGGAACACGAGCTTTTTAAAAAAGTTTATATATTTTCTGATGGCAGTTCCAGTCAATTTTAAAACAAGTATATAACGTGGAGCCTACCTGACTTTTTTGGTGCATTTTGGATGCGAAGAATTAGAATGGAACTATTTCGCAACCTCTCCTTGGCAAGGGTGCAGTTGATGGAGTGGGTGCAGTTGTAAAAAGGAAAGTGTGGCAGATTCAAAAAATGCGGCAAGCTACAGTGGAGCAAGCTCGACAGTAGGAGACCCAGTACTTTTTAAGAGCAAAGCGTTCACTATAGATTGTTCTTCAATGTTCCCTACCATGCAATAGATGGCGCCACTACGAAATAAGTTAATTAACACAGAGGTTTTTTTTTTTTTTTTTTCTTCCTTTTGCCCGTAACATTGTTAGTTGAATAACTTCCGTGTTTATCATCCGATTGGAATGAAGTTTTCTGGACAGGTTAGGATCATAGTGTATATTATATGTACCAATCAATCAAGGCGCTAACATTAAAGGGGCTTCTTTCATTC
>JAWNMD010000317.1:0-10518 GCA_035044365.1 Drosophila neotestacea
GATATAGTAGTCCAAATTACACTAAATTTGGTCAGCCTATTTAAAACTTAATCAAACACACAATGTGTATATTTGGTTGCGATATCTTGAGAAACAAAAAAGTTTTTCATCCTAAATGTTTATTTCCAACCGATCGTTCCTATGACAGCTATATGATATAGTTATCCGGTGCGGCCGGTTTCGACATATGTACTGCGTGCAGCAAAAAGACGGACCTGTACCAAGTTTCATCAAGATATCTTCAAAACTGAGAGACAAGTTTGCATAGAAACAGACAGACAGACGGACAGACGGACATGGCTATATCGACTCAGCTCGTCGCCCTGATCACGAATATATATACTTTATGGGGTCTGTGAGGCTTCCTTCAATGCGTTACACATTTCGTGACAAAAATATAATACCCTCTGCAAGGGTATAAATATAGCGCAAGCTAACTTTGGCGCGTCAAAGTTTGGATACCCTTGCAGTGCCCTTTGTAAGCCGACAGATTTTTTTCAAAATTTGTTGAATGTTGGTTTTTAACCGATCGTTCCTATGGCAGCTATATGATATAGTAGTCCAATTTAAACAAAATTTGGTCAGCCTGCTTAAAACTTATTCAAACACACAATGTGTATATTTGGTTGAGATATCTTGAGAAACAAAAAAGTTTTTCATACTAAATGTTGTTTTCAAACCGATCGTTCCTATGGCAGTTATATGATATAGTAGTCCAAATTACACTTAATTTGGTCAGCCTATTTAAAACTTAATCAAACACACAATGTGTATATTTGGTTGAGATATCTTGAGAAACAAAAAAGTTTTTCATACTAAATGTTGTTTTCGAACCGATCGTTCCTATGGCAGCTATATGATATAGTAGTCCGATTTACACCAAATTTGGTCAGCCTGTTTAGAACTTATTCAAACACACAATGTGTATATTTGGTTGTGATATCTTGAGAAACAAAAAAGTTTTTCATACTAAATGTTTATTTCCAACCGATCGTTCCTATGGCAGCTATAAGATATAGTAGTCCGATTTACATCAAATTTGGTCAGCCTGTTTAAAACTAAATCAAACTACACAATGTGTTTATTTGGTTGAGATATGTTGAGAAACAAAAAAGTTTTTCATACTAAATGTTGTTTTCGAACTGATCGTTCCTATGGCAGCTATATGATATAGAAGTCCGATTTACACCAAATTTGGTCAGCCTGTTTAAAACTTATTCAAACACACAATGTGTATATTTGGTTGAGATATCTTGAGAAACAAAAAAGTTGTTCATACTAAATGTTTATTTCCAACCGATCGTTCCTATGGCAGCTATATGATATAGTTATCCGATCCGGTTTCGACATATGTACTGCGTGCAGCAAAAGGACGGATCTGTACCAAATTTCATCAAGATATCTTAAGAACTGAGAGACTAGTTTGCATAGAAACAGACAGACAGACAGACGGACAGACGGACATGGCTATATCGACTCAGCTCGTCGCCCTGATCCAGAATATATATACTTTATGGGGTCTGTGAGGCTTCCTTCAATGCGTTACACATTTCGTGACAAAATTATAATACCCTCTGCAAGGGTATAAAAATCAAGGCACTAGCACTAAAAGGGCTCTTGTAATTCGAAATTTTGTATTTCAATTTCCGGGGGCGGAGGGGGCGTGGCAAAAATCTAAAACAAACTTGATCAATGGAACTTATAGATGAACGTACATGCGAAATTTGGTGTCTCTAGCTCTTATAGTCTCTGAGATATAGGTGTCCAAAAAAGGGACAGACGGAAAGACGGACAGACAGACGGACATGGCTATATCGACTCGGCTGTTGATGCTGATCAAGAATATATATACTTTATGGGGTCTGCCACGCCTCCTTCTGCCTGTTACGCACATTTTTATTTTGCACAAACTTAATAGACCCATTTGTACTTTTTTAAAGTACTGGGTCTAAAAAGATCTAACTAACATTGACAAGAATGGATTTAAGTAAACTTTAATTTTTATTTAAAAAAAAAAAATGGAACGTAAGATAAAATTTTTGAATTTTGAAATAATTGAATTTAATCTAGTATGCCTTTTTATTTTTAATCAAAACATTGTGGAATTAAAGGCTGAGCGCGTACTATTTAATGTAACTTTATTTATTCCAACTTTAAAATATAAAATGAATGCATATAGATTTAATAATGAAAGTCCGGAGCGCGTGGGTATATCTGTTTGTGAGTTCCGTTAGTTAGTGAGTGATTCTTTCAGAACACCAGCTGATGTGTGCGTGATTATAAGTTCGTTATCGATAGTTATCGATACTGCCACAACATTATTATGATACCTTTGTTAAATATGAATAGCATGTAAAATGATAATGAATATCATATATGTATATATCTTATATTTGTAATGATCTGGATGGGTTTTACTGGGTTTCCCCACTCCCTTGCAGCAAATGCTGGATCAAAGAATTACCCCCAGAAAATGAAAAGAAAAAAATGAATGTACAAACTTGTCAGACATATCAATGTAACTTTTGAGGAGGCGTGTTGAATATCGCAAAAGTAACATTGTTATCGATATTGTAAAGTCGACACTGGTATCGATATTAAGCTTGATGCGCATTCCTATGAAGTGAAGTTGGTTGTGATCTGACATTAAGTGCGTGCAGTAATAAAGAAGAACATCTAAAATCGTATCCGAAGTGTTTTATTATAAGTATTATATATCAAGCTTGTCTGATAGAATACATAGCGTATTGTATTCCAATAACCACTATATTCTATACATACCATACGGGACTTAGTAAAATGAGTGAGAATAAATAAAGCGCAAAACAGAATGAAAAATTTGGCAAAGCCGAAGACACACGAATCACCCGAATTGTTTTATGCGTTCATTTCGTTCGAGTCGAGGGAAGCTCGCGGTCGGCAGAAATGGACGGAGAAAAGAAAGCGGACGAGATTCTATGTATTTTGCACAGAGCTCGCAAATAACCGCTAACCGATTTGAGCAACTCAGTCTGCACAATGACAAAACAGAAAAAAATCAGCACACATGATCTCTCTCTGAGCGAAACACTTTTTAGACCCAGTACTTTAAAAAAGTACAAATGGGTCTATTAAGTTTGTGCAAAAAAAATGTGCGTAACAGGCAGAAGGAGGCGTGGCAGACCCCATAAAGTATATATATTCTTGATCAGCATCAACAGCCGAGTCGATGTAGCCATGTCCGTCTGTCTGTCCGTCTTGTCTGTCCCTTTTTTGGACACCTATATCTCAGAGACTATAAGAGCTAGAGACACCAAATTTGGCATGTACGTTCATCTATAAGTTCCATTGATCAAGTTTGTTTTAGATTTTTGCCACGCCCCCCTCCGCCCCCGGAAATTGAAATACAAAATTTCGTATTACAAGAGCCCTTTTAGTGCTAGTGCCTTGATTTTTGGTACATAAAATATAAACTATGGTCCAAACCAGTCCAGAAAATTTCATTCCAATCGGATGATAAACGCGGAAGTTATTCAACTAACAATGTTACGGGCAAAAGGAAGAAGAGACGCTAGCGACCTCTGTGTTTCTTAACTTATCTTCGTAGTGGCGCCATCTATTGAAGAACAATCTTTAGTGAACGCTTTTCACTCAAAAAGTACTGGGTCTCCTACTGTCGAGCTTGCTCCACAGTAGCTTACTGCATTTGTTAATTTTGCCTGCGCTCTTCGGTCCGAGTGTTCGGCTTAACCGAACAAACGAATAGGTCTCTCAATAACAGCTCAGTGAGACACTTTTAAGTGAGCGCTCAATACAAAACTGTTTTTAAAAGACTACTGCGCACTAAGTGTCTCCAAAAAATGTTTTTTCTCGCTATATGCCAGAAAGAGAAAAGAAGAGTCCTGATCAATTCATGTGCATATATGTTATGTAGAAAAACAAGAAAATACAAGCATTGCATTAAACTTATATTTTTATACCCTTGCAGAGGTATTATATTTTTGTCACGAAATGTGTAACGCATTGAAGGAAGCCTCACACACCCCATAAAGTATATATATTCTTGATCAGGGCGACGAGCTGAGTCGATATGCATGTCCCTCTGTTTCATGCAACTAGTCTCAGAAGCTATCTTGACGAAATTTGTCAGTCCGTCTTTTTGTGCGCAGCACATATGTCGGAGCCGGCCGGATCGGATAACTATATCATATAGCTGCCATAGGAACGATCGGTTGAAATAGACATTTAGCATGAAAAACTTTCTCGTTTCACAAGACATCTTGACCAGATGTGCACATTGTGTGTTTGATTAGCTTTTAAACAGGCTGATCACATTTGGTGTGAATCGGACTACTATATCGTATAGCTGCCATAGGAACGATCGGTTCGAAAACGCCATTTAGTATGAAAAACTTTTTGATTCTCAAAATATCCAATTGAATATTAATGGCGTTTTGAATGGTCTTTCAATAGGCTGACCATTAGCTACTATCGAAGTTTTCAATGTCAGTATATAATTTTGACAACTTGTCTTTTATTGGCTCTGTTTGGGCTTGGACACCATAAGATGAAAAAGTCGCTGTAAACCAGTTGCTCATGCTGTAACCTTACAGTTGTCTCGAATGTGTCCTTAAATGCATCAACATAAAGCTTGATCCAGTTCCAGTCGATGGTCATGGCTGGAATCGATTCCGCATTAAGGAACTCTCTCAGCTCCAACAATTTTGTCAACATGGTAAATGTTGAATTCCATCTTGTGGCCACATCAAGTGTTGGAATAATCTTGTTGTGCTCCATTAGTGTTCGTCTGTGCACGTTGATTTTTTTATACATTATTGAAAACTTAAATTCATTTTCTTCTAATTTAATATTTTATACTCGCCTATGGGTTCCTGAACGCAACGTTTTGCAAATTTTCCGGCAATTACTAATATTTCCGCTTACTTCACTGTTCTTGCTTATATCGTAAACGCACAATTGGAAAGTGTGTACAGCGCAGCGCACAAGATGTACATTTGATACCTTTATGGAATCCAACTTTTCCATGAGCTCTTCGCTGCTTCTATCATCTTCGAAAAGGGATTGCTCTGTCGCCTCATCATTCAAGATTTCAATGGCTTTGATCATGTTTTTGCCATTGTCTGAAGTTGTGCTGATAAAAATTTATTCATTTTTAGACCGAGTACTTTAAAAAAGTACAAATGGGTCTATTAAGTTTGTGCAAAATAAAAATGTGCGTAACAGGCAGAAGTAGGCGTGTCAGACCCCATAAAGTATATATATTCTTGATCAGCATCAACAGCCGAGTCGATATAGCCATGTCCGTCTGTCTGTCCGTCTGTCCCTTTTTGGACACCTATATCTCAGAGACTATAAGAGCTAGAGCTACCAAATTTGGCATGTACGTTCATCTGTATCTTGCATTAAACGAGTTTGTTTTAGATTTTTGGCACGCTCCCATCCGCCCCCGTAAATATGAAACAAAATTTCAAAGTCGAATAACGAAAGCTCCTTTAATGCTAGCGATATGATTTTCGGCATACATGATAAACTCTATAGTCCAATCCTGTCCTGAAAGTTTTATCCGGATCGGATAATAAACAAAATTAATAATACAAAATTTCAAAGTCGAATTAAAGAAGCCCCTTTAATGTTAGCGCCTTGATTGTTGGTACATAAATTATACACTATGATCCAAACCAGTCCAGAAAATTTCATTCCAATCGGATGATAAACACGGAAGTTATTCAACTAACAATGTTACAGGCAAAAGGAAGAAGAAGAGACGCTAGCGACCTCTGTGTTTATTAACTTCGTAGTGGCGCCATCTATTGTTTGGTACGCATTATTGAAGAACAATCAATAGTGAACGCTTTGCACTCAAAAAGTACTGGGTCTCCTACTGAACTGGACACAACCAAGCTAAATGAGTACAAAATCTGAACTCATCTTTATTCTTAAAATCCTAGTCTTACGTAACTAACATGAAAATCTTAATTTCTAAGTCGCTTCCAGTCATTGGAAGGACGCTTAACATCTGCTGCACACATGTCTATTTACCCTTCCAACCGTTCTTATAATTTACGTTAGTGACCCTTTTTTGGGTAACAAGTGCATTTTTGGGTTACAAGTGCATTTTTGTGTTACATTTTTATTTATACATTTGCTTAGATCAAATTTCATAGTCCCTTCACTCTTTCGGTGTGTTTTCGGGACATTGTCAAAGACTGCCAGATGTTCATGCTTGAACACCTACTGTCGAGCTTGCTCCACTGTAGCTTACTGTATTTTAATTAGTTCCAATGAACAAAAAAATATCTATTATATTTTATATTTATTATTATTGAAGAGAACTATAATTCGGTGTTCGGAAAGTAGTACATACCTAAAAACGTTTTCGTTATCTATTCCGTATTCTTGTAAAATTTCTATTATACGTTCCAGAATATAACGACCGGTATGCGATTCATATATTTGAATCATAACATTATGATTTCGCTTTTCTCTATAGAGGAAATAATCATCTGTAGGTTGACTCTTTATTTATGGCTTTATCCAGCCTAGTGGCAACGTCTATTTTTAGCGTTGTTTTAAGTTTTCCTTTTGCCAAGGACTTGATTTCATGCCTTATGGACAGCTCTTTTTCTTTAACATGACCCATTATGTTTCGTGACGTTATGTGATTCATGGAAAGCGCATCATAAATAGGATTCACTATATCGAGGAATCCTTCACTATCCAATAACAGAAATGGTCTGCCGTCTGTGGTGACAAATTTTTTTGGCTGTGTGTTTTGCACTTGTGCCATTTGCATTTGTATTGAAATCCTGCAATCCTTCTGAATGCTGCGGGGACAAATGACGCTTAAGATTTGTGATGATTTCCACTCAGCTTAAGACCACACACATTACAAATGGATTTTCCATATTCACTCATTCATTTCCATACACTTTTTTGTTCTCTTCACAACCCATTCTATTAGCTATGTATGTTCAAACCTCATCAATTCATATGAAAATACGACTGAAGCGAAATTTAAACACGAACAAGTCTCACCGACGCACGCATATATACAAAAAGACTGGTTTGTTGAAAATGTGCGATCAAAGTAGTCAGCGAGAGACTTGACGAAAGAGAACGCAAAAAAAAGGGTCTTGCTCTGAGAGGAACAGCTGTTGAGCGAAAACGCTTTTGAGAGTGTTTGCTCACTCCTCATTCTCATAGTGCTCGTAGATGAACGGTTGTTTACGGACACTTTGAAATAGTTGACGGTTATTTGCGAGCTCTGATTTTGCATGTGCATTTTGTTGTTTAGGTTTTGTCGTTATTGTTATTGTTTTTATGTATTTTGATTTATAACGTGCTTTATTAGTTTTGTTTTAGCTAAGATTAATAACTGTGTATTTGTGACCTGTCTATAAGTGGAATATGCACCAGAACTTTGTCTGCTATTACACAAAACATCGTGTAAAATATTCTGCATACCAGCGAGCAGCGCGGCTTCGGAGCGAACATTTTCAAACGCTAGAAACGGGATTACAGAAAAGCGTTGTCTAGTCGCTACAAATCCAGACAACATAAATAAAATTATGTTTTAAATTCAAACATAAATTAAAGTCGCAAATCTGCATTCACTGTGAACGGTCGTGTCGCGCTTGCACTAAGTTCCAGCTAATCAAGTTTCGATTGTCTTCTCTGCTCTGTGCTAAAAATAGCACACACTGACCAGTTGGGCACCGCGTTATAACGGTGCCGGCAAAATCTTGCGAATAAAGATAAGAAAGTAGTGCGCAAGAACTACGACCACTGCCCATTGGGCATTACATTTCCCCTCAGCCTGCGCGCAGCCGCACAAGAGGGGCAATAAATTCTTGCTTATCAGCAAACTTTTTTTGTTTTTGTTTTGTTTTGTCTAGTTTGTGCGCGCAAACAAGACTAAAACAGGTATAAAGTGTAAATATCCAATTTTAATATTTAAGTGATTAAATATTAATAATTGGCAATGAATAACAAACAATTAACTGACTCTCGGCCCAGTGAGGAACTGAAAAAGCACAGTCGGCTGCTTGACTATCAGAAAATGAAGGAAATTGTAGGTCTATCATCTGCTGAACTAAGATCACAACTGATGGAAGACCTTGCCGCACAAGGCACCTCACGTGCTGCATCTGGTTATGTACACGAAGCCACTATTGTTCCCACTACATCGGCAGTTACATTCTCGGTAGCTTCAACTTCAGCTGCTTGTTACGTGACTACTTGCTCATCTGGAGGAGTTTATTCATTTGGCAACCAGCCAATAACGGTCAGCAGCACAAGCCAATTAACTGGATCAACAAACCTGCAGTTATCTGGAACTAGTCGCCCACTACCACAACTTAATAAAAATGTTAACATGCCTGTGTTCCAGCCGGCATCAGTCACCTGGCAGAAAATCCCGCCAAAAAAAGAAGATCACCTGACTCACCCAAAACTGTGAACAAAAGACCTACGCTACCTGCAAGAAATCGGTTTGCCGCTCTTGCAGATCTAGAGCTTAGTCAAGCAGACGTTGACCCCGACATGGACGTTCTCCAGGACGAAACCGACAAAGATGGAGAGACACAGACCCAAAAACCATCGGAAAAAAAACCGCCAAAGCCCAGCCAAATCACAGTACTGGCCGTCAGTGATGTACCAGCCCTGGAGAGGCATCTTAATTCGGCGGTTACTGCTGACTCA
Source organism: Drosophila neotestacea (assembly GCA_035044365.1). Lineage (NCBI taxonomy): Eukaryota > Metazoa > Arthropoda > Insecta > Diptera > Drosophilidae > Drosophila > Drosophila neotestacea. Next base: position 8,701 of record JAWNMD010000317.1, read on the forward strand.
TACGAGTTTAAGGTTGCTCGCAATGGCAATTTGCGCATATACGCTCGCGACTCTGATGCCCACAGAGCCATCACAAAAAAGCTTTCGGAAGTAAACCTCCAATACACGCACTTCTGCCTCCCTGAGGACAGAGCCTTTAGAGTGGTGGTATGCAACTTGGCTGCATCTACCCCTACCGAGCAAATTAAAACTGCATTCACCTCTCAAGGGCACACTGTTACAAATATGTACAATCCGAAGTCAAAATCACTGATTGAGGACCCCTCTGAAACTGCTCCATCCAAAGCTCCAGGCCAGAATGTCTGGTTTATAGATCTACAAAAGGCCCACAACAATCGGGAGGCTCTAAAGGTCAACAAAGTCGGTCGGCAAAGGGTAAGAGTGGAGATGCCGAGAAAGAACATTGACATGCGTCAATGTTACCGTTGCTTTGGATTTGACCACACCAAAAATTATTGCACCAAGGAGCCCAGATGCGGTAGATGCAGTAAGCCTCACTGGACTGGTTCTAGCCTGTGCCAGGCAAAAACTTATGACGACCTGGTGTGCGTTAATTGTCACGGAAACCACGAAGCAACTAATAAGAGCTGCAGAATACACGTCCAACGGCTGAAAAGCCGTAAAACCGGAGTCAATACTGGTCCCGTGATGCGTGAAGGCTACTCTCAGCCCACGCGTACTAACAAGCAGCAGGTAATCCCATCTTCAATTGTGCGACATGGTCTGTCGTACGCAGATGCGTCAAGTTTAGGGCAGCAGGGCATAAGATTTGATAGGAATAGCTCACATCAACATAGGAGTTCCCTTTTTAATACAAGCTATCAGGGTACTGACCAACTCCAACAACGTGTGGCAAATCTAAAGCAACCACAGCAGCATGATCATACGGCATTTGATGGCTCACTAGCACAGATTATAATTTCCATGCAGCAGACCATTGCGGGTCTTCAAAAAACCATCGCTGAGTTATTAGAGGAGATCAAGGAACTCAGAGGTTCCAAGCCGGGGAAGCAGCACAAATAATGGCTACTGTGCTGCGCCTCGGTACGTGGAACGCTCGTAGTATCATCCCAAATACTAATGAGCTTAAGGTGTTTCTGATCAAGCATGAAATCGACATCATGCTTATCTCAGAGACTTTCTTACACGAAGGTTCCTACTTCAACATGGCAGGTTACGCATGTTATCGAGCAGATCACCCTGGAGGGCGTCCAAGAGGCGGAGCATGTGTTCTAATCAGGCAAGGATTAGTACACTATCACCAACAACCAATCATGACTAATCACGTACAGATGGCAGCTGTAATCGTATCCACTAATTTAGGTGAAATCGCTGTGGCTGCTGCGTACCTTCCACCAGGTTTGCCTTGGAGTACCCCTGAGTTTAGCAATCTACTTGATCAGCTTGGTCAAAAATTTATCGTCGGAGGCGACTTCAACGCAAAACATCGACTCTGGGGCAGTATGACGGCAAACGCTAGAGGCACTGCCCTTCATGGCTGTCTTACCAACAGTGCAACACAAGTGCTAGCCACTGGTAGACCCACCTACTACCCGTATACCAGGAGGGATACGCCCACGTGCATCGACTTCTACATGTACAAGGGTATAGCTAGCAGTCTTCTCTCGGTGCGAGAAGAGTATGAACTTTCATCAGATCACTTGCCCTTGGTTGCTTCTCTATCAATGTCGCCTCAGCGAACTACTCCAACGACGAGACTTGTTTCTCCTGGTGCCAACATTAGACTCTTCCAAGACGAGATGAACAACGCTTTTAATCTTAACACGGAGTTAAACACGCCAGAAGATGTCGACAAAG